>QYTT01023239.1:6681-16799 GCA_006980735.1 Dasypogon diadema
AAAAAGTAGACATCTTTATTGAATTTCTACATTGGGTTTAGTGAATTGCTCACAATACTTATTTGTCGTGGTTGTTTCTATAGCAACATTAATCATACCAAAAATACATCAAATACAAAGAAGTTATAGGCTAAGCTAGTGTGACAGTGGGATGATAAGACTGAATAATTATCGAAACATAATCTTGGTGATACATCTAAGCTATAAGCAAATATGGAGTTGAAATATAGGCAACAATGTACTGGTAAAGGAAGACGGCTTTATTTAAAAAAAACTAGGACATCAATATTATAAAATATCATAAAATTTAAATTCTCTAAAGGCTGCAATTTCATCATCAGTTGATCTGATTCAGTTTTTTTACAAACTAAAATAATAGCGATTTTTACAATTCCCGACCTCTTCTTTTACTGCAGCTCAATAAACCTCGTGTGGAACGCTGAGAAAAACTGAACTAAATATTTTTTTTTGCATACCAAGATCCGTATAAATCGCGTACATATATTGCGCTGAAATGCACCACTCGACAGCCGTCTCCTCATAAAAATATTTCTTTCTTTATTGATTTATTCTACAAAACATGGTCGGATTTCTATTCCTCTGTTAATGACTACGTAAGCCACGTAAGAAGACAGCCTCGATCACATGCTGCGCAGGAAATTATATGTTAACGTGATCGGTAAACGGTCAGAAATTAACACGCACAAGAAATGCAGGTTAATCACGCAAGAAAAGCACCACGGGATGATCTGGATTGTAGGCCACGCGTATGCAATCAAAAACAATCGTGTCGACGGGTAAAATATTGCGGTGATTATTGCTCACGGGGAGCGGGTAATACTGGGATTTGAAAAGGTCCATAAATCCAGTGATTTATCTTAACCTAGTTGGGTTTCTCATAAATATTTGCTTGGAATCGGTTTGTGCCGAAGAAAGTAACCTACGATCGTTGCATTCGCTATCCGGCAACATGGATTGCCAGATCTTGGGAGTAAAAATCAAGACGGCTGGTCTTCCTTCGCCGGACATGTTGCGAACAAAGCCCTCTTTTTCCGTTTAAAAGAAAGGGGGGGGGGGGGGACCTGGAACAAAAGTTATGGAGGAAATTGACTAAGTTGCAAATTGCGATCATTTCTTAAAAACCGAAGCACTTATTCCGTCATGGTGGTCGCAACCAACATAAATATAACTGTAAACCGACATTAAGAATCTATTAAGTCAGGTTTTAACGACGCAAAAACCATCACCAAGCCAACAAAAAAAACATGCCCAGACGCACCTTCATTCCTCCTGCTCGACCTCTTCTGGCTGCATTTCCGTTGGCCCGTAAAGGTAAATAAATTTATGGGCAGCACTTACCGGTGATTTGTCTTGTTAACATGGGTAGCCTTAAGAATTAATCAGATCACGGTGTCGCGATGGAACCCACCGGAAGCGCCGAGAAAACCTATTAATTGGTTTTATGCCCTGAGCACATGAACCCCTCAACTCGCTGTATCTTTGTAGAAAGACTACTGCCTGAATATTATCTGGAGATTGAAGCGGTTTCATTCCTGCAAGATGAACCATGAAGCGTGAAATTGGAAGTTTTGTTTTTTTTTTGATGGGATTTTTTCAATTTTGATTGAACCAATTGACTGATGTTGATATCTTCATTTATGCTTGGGGAATATCTTCATGTTTACCTTAAAATAAGAGATGCGATGCAAAAAGATTCTTGGTTATGGGCAGATTGGGGTACCGCTAGCTGTGGCAAGTAAAAACAAGTAGAGGAAGTTTAGATTGTTACAAGCCGGCTTCATATTTTTTCAAGCAAAAACAGCTATATAGGAAGTGCGGATTAGTATAATTACCGGCTCAACGTCATATTTATTTACGGTTTCACTCCTTCAGGAGTTCTAAGATCACTAATTAAAATATTCTACGGGATAAGATCAGAGAGGATAGGATTTACAGACCACTGCTCCGCATATGTAAAAACTCAAAGGATAGGTGACATTATTGCTTTTCGTATACCTCCAGGGCTGGATCATAGATTAACGCTTTTTGATCTTAACCACAAGGTTGACAATATTGCAGTTGCAGTTACTACCGTGACATACATATTATGTCTTAATCCTGCTGTGGTCTCACAATCTCTGTTTTATCCTCCACCAAATAGAATCTGCAAAAGGTATCTATTGAGACCATACTGTTTAGGTAGTACCCCATCCTAAACTGTCCAGAGATGAGTTCAAAAATATCATTCGCTTCAGATTTACTTTTATAGTTGGGACCTTAGCACAAGTTGGGGCTGCATTAATCTTAAAATTGCATTCCACTCCTTAATCAGTCCTTCTCAGCCCCAATTGCAAATCAAGCCTGGTGTTATTTGGACGTAGGCTAAGAGCTGGGGTTGTTTTTGGATTACATTGACAGTCAAGCAGCTATTACAGCGTTTGACTCGATTATGATTAAATCCCGTCTGGTTCAATGCTGTCAAGAAAACCTCTTGGTCTTGAGGGACTGGATTCCCGGTCACAGTGGCCTACTGGGTAATGAGGAATCCAATAAGCTCAGGAGGAAGTGTTAAAGTATGGATATTGCTTTATCGGACAGATCCCTAGGTAGACTAATAGAATCGGTAAAGAGAAAAATCGATCGACAGGCTATTATAGTAGCTAAGATGAAACTAGGTCTAAGTGTGGCTTCTGGATGGCCGTCAATCTAACCTAAATAAAACTTATCATCAGTGGTTCAAAATCCACGTTAATCACTATATATCCAGTTATAGTAGAATTTTCGTCCAGGTCAAGAGGTGATTTTATTATGTTTTCACTTTTCTTCTGAAATTGATTGGAAGTTCTGGTGTTAATACAAGAGAACGCTCATTCCTTACAACGATGTATAGTTATCGCTCTAGTCGTCAGCAACTGGGGTGATATAAATTTCACTAACTAAAAGTGTTGGACAAGCGCGAACCATACAACCAAAACTGTCAAAGGAGAGCACCAAGCCCACAATCCTGCAACCATTATTCTCAACATTGTTCTCCTGACATAAACTAGCTGGAGGCATAAAATTGATGAATGATCGAGGAAAAACAGTTGGAGTTCGTGATTGGGATCAAGACGTCGCTATCGCAAAAATCAAAATAGTGGACATCGGGCCAATTAAAGCACTCAAGAAACAAAATCTCTTCAGAGTCCTCCGAAAAGCCAGCCATATAATCCGCGGGACTTACAGCATGTGAACTGTTGGAGCAATGCAAGGACTGAGAATGAACAGCCGTTTAACCGAGAGTAATAGGATTAGGAGCATTAATCTCAACACATTTTTAGATGCCTTTGACAGCTAGAAGGACTTCTCCCCCAAAACTGAGATGTCGTCATTACTGTGATCCCAACGAAAGACGTAGAAGCCGTTGTCAACCAGCTTACCATCCATAAACTAATTGTTCAGCTACGTTTCTGTGGGAACAACAACAACACCTTGTATAAGAAGACCGTCCCGGCTGAGGTGGTCGGACGAGGTATACCGCTTTTTACCCACTCGCAAGCCCCAAAACGCCGTCCAAAATCGTGTCCTGTAAGCTGTCATGGACCAGACGCTTGAATGATGACACTGCTCAAGATGCCAAGACCTCTGGTGTAGGTGGGCACCTTTGTCTCCTGACAACACATATTTTTGGACGCATTGCGCCACTAGGTATGAGCCTGGACAAGTTAAGTGTGCATCGCGTTCTCTTTAACTTAACTCGTTACTTCAAGGTATTATCTTGTACAAAGTGTAAAAAATTTTGATTGACTGCTAATTTTAGCGCAGTGAACTTAAAAGCCATTCCTCTCTACGTGTCTGGTTTATTATCTCATTATCAGTAACCCCCAAGCAAATATACTCTACTTGACAACTTTATTTAAATTTAACGTCTTCCAAAGAAGGGTATAAGGTAGTTTTTCTGAATTATGAGACACATTCGGCCGTAGGCTAATTGCAGTTAAACATGCACTCCGCCTGCGCTCAGCATCCTCCTCTATCTTAGTTTAGAACAATTTCCATATCTCTGGTGCTGTGTCACTATGAACAGTGCCTCTAAATCACGGCACCGTTTATAACACCCATTCCAATATCGGTGATCCGAAAGGAGTTGATATCTTCTGGGACCAGCGCCATATCTGTTAACGTAAATTATTCCCTCCATCGCCTTTTTCAAATTGACGGCAATAAGTACTGCCCACTTGTGGCAACTTGTTCAACGTTTACAATGAAGCCGTAAAGTCAAAGTCAAAACAAATTTATTTGCCTGCGCCGGGGTGCTGACACAAATGGCCCCAGAGCCTGGCGGAAGCGATAAAAGAATCCGTGATATCTTCACAACGCCGGACAATTAATTGACTTCCTAATTGTAGAACTCATTACAATCGGACACCCACACCGGGAGAGTCTAGTTTCTAGTTCCGCCCACCATTTACAAAAGCCGAGAAAATGGGGAATTCTTTCTGGTGCACGCAGAGGAGGATCAGCATGAGGTCCCTCGCTGACGCAACAGTCCCAATGTTTCGGGATAATTACAGAAATCGCCCAGCAATTAACCTGTCAGAAGCTGGACATGGATGGAAGTATCCGCAGCTCTTGCTGGAAAACAATTTTAGTATCATCAGCTGGACAAGTTAGGAAGTTGCGCAATGGCAGCATAAAGCATGTCTGTCAATTGTATTTACACCTGCGCAGGTATACACTTGGCCTCCTTCTTGATCTCTGCGGCATGGGGCTTGGAGCTTAGAGCACCAAGAGGTGACGCTCGCTTGCGCACTTGACGTTCCTGAAGGCTTTTCGCTGTTCGCGGATGTTAAAATGTTTAATTAGGTAACGACGCTGACAAGATTGCGGTGCGAACGCCCCATGCATATTCATGAGAGTCTCCAAGTAGGGTGGAACAAAGTGAAGATGCGCCAGCACTAAAGTAGACCACCACAAGCCGGTAAGAGGTCAAAGAGGAGTTATTCGCCATTGTTCCACTCTTCTTGACGGAATGTCTGAGGCTGTCCGTCTGCTGCTGTAATGGGCGCACGATGTGCATTCTTCACGGGATTGGGACTTGGGACTGGTTTTACGTCTAGCCGGTTGGCAGTAGTACAATCTTTAGATAATCTTGTTTATCTTTGTTGTGTGACACCGTTATCTATTCTCTTTTGTATTCCGATAGTAATTATGTGTAACTGTGACCCGATTTTCGTTAGTCCAACACCGAAGTCTTCAGGGATCTATTATGCTTCGAATGTGACAGAAATGTTGAGTTACTTTACTTATGCCACAAAACCCATTGAAGCTGCATGGGCGGTGGATATAATCAATTAAGAAGGAATGGAATGAGATTTATGGTGTGTAGGTAATAAAACATTTTATGGGTTCATATTTATGAGGAGTATAAAAGTGTTGTAAGGCAGCTTATAGTCCACCATCCCAGGGCCGTATATTCCGTATTGAAAAGTGGTAATATGAACGTGGAGTGACGAGTAAGAAAGGTGCATCCTCTTCCAAATTCTATTTTCATTGTCTCGCCAACCGCTGACGTACGCTTTTGGTCATCGTTATCTGATACTGCACAGAAATGCAGAAGCATATATAGTAGCGTAGGCTCTAAGCTCATTACATCAACCTGATAAATGCAATGGTGCAACCGAAGTCTAATAAAACGTGTGGGCAATGAAGAGATTGATGCGCTTGTGAGCTTAAACTCAAAGAAGTGAAAGTCTAAGCCTAACAAAGTTTTCCTAATCTTGCCGCACGACGAAGGATTTCCCATAGCTCAAGCTCAGATGGCAGAGTAAGTCAAAATAAAACAAAGGGTTTATGTTGCTGGCCATAGACATTTGTCATTTAAAGAGCTTATTTCAGATATAATTTTCTTGGTAACTGTCAAAAATTCGACACATATAAAAAAGTCTTCCGGTATCCGACAGTATATAGAATATATGTATATGTCGACAAGTTCTCATCTAATATGAAACGAAATCAAATCTTTTTCGAGTAGATACAATATACAAGTCGCAAAAAATGCCGATATAGATTATGGTATAAGTTTCGATATAAGTGCCGATACAATTATCTAAGTGTAAATGTATCTCAAAAGATAAACGATCGCTAATGAAGAATGGAAAGAGAATGGGAGACAATTCAAAACCTTGTGACACGCCAGTATTCTTATTATAAGCGGAGAGGTCCAAAGGGAAACTCCCGATTCAAGTGGCCAAAACCTAAATGTTGCGAGTTTGCTAAAAGGGTGATCGTTGATTAGGTGCGTTTTTAAGAGTCTCGAAAACCTTAGCCAGAATTAAAGCAATTGCTACTGACTTTTAGTTAGAGGGATCACTGGAAATTTGCTGATCATGAGAGATTTTCTATAATATTGGAAAAATACCTTTTGGATATGATAAATAAAACGTTTTCCTCAGAGGTTTAACCAGGGAAGAAGCAATACTATCGGATCCGTCAAGGTTCGCATGTACTGAAGCGACCCTTGATTAATATTATACGCAGAAGAATCTGGGTCTGAGCCAGAGCCGTAGCCACGCATAGAATCATTGGGAGGATGAAGGACCAAAAACTTGACGTGGGAAGTAGTGATTTTTCGATCTTAAGTTCCCACAATCCTAAGTGCACAAACACATACGTATTTATTAGCTTACGTTTACTTTGATAAAAATGTGAGAATAGCTGGCAATTTTCTGGCCTTTGAAAGTGATCTACAATTTTAATAATTGGAAGTATGAGAATGGAAATCTGAATTTCGATCTGTCGATCACACCGACCACACCTGCATCGTGACAGAAATATCTTTTCTATCAATTTGAATGTATACCCACCGCAGATCTACAGTTTGCGTTTTTCGACCGCACGCTTGTAGTCCACCAGGCATCTCGTGCTTATTATTTCGAGCTTCGTAACTACAAAATTCTTAATTATTGATATTTTATTAGACCTTAGCATAATTTATCATGACTTTAACTGGCAATATTGTACAATATAAATAATGCTGTGACTCTTGCCTGCGCACCTACTGCTCGGACCGGTTCCCTTCTAATCCGCAATGAAAATTAATTACCTTCGTGCTAAGAGCTACATTCACTGGATTCCCACGCTCAAACTAGAACAAAATTATTGAAGATACCCAGTCATAAGTTGCACTGATTCCCTTTTGACACCTTCAGCGAATGAGGTGTGGATGCCTGGGTAGCATCAACTGCGGGAAGTCAGCCAAGTCTACTATAACCGCAGGAATTAAGACGAGATATCTGTGCGCGTACCTTCGTTACATACCTGACGGTTGATTGCATTTACCTGGTTACCATTTTGAGCATGTTCGTTATGTAACACTACCAAGCTAAAGCCGGTGAATCAATACGGACCGGGGCAGCGAAGTAGGCTTTATGTACGACCATAGTCAGCCACAAAGAAATCTTATCTTGAAGTTTATTAGGTGTCCACGGCCGTATCTCTGATAGCATGACTCGGTGTAATATTGCCAGCGAACGTGCTAAGTGTTCTTGAAGACATCGTACCGTAACTAACAGTATCTACGAATAAATTCAAGCCAGATTGAATTTTTTCTCCATTTTTTCCATTCTTTGATTTCTCTATTAAAAAATTTATCAAAGATACTTTGGAGGTTCTGCCAGTAAATTATAATGAGAATGGATCTCCTAGTGGAACCCCACGAGGCCTACTCTTCTTGTGCTCTACTATTGTAAATAAATTTGTTGAAATCATTAAAGCTGCGCCTATTCATTGGATATCTATGGGAAATAATTGAAAGGCCGATCAATGTGAAATATTAGAACAGGTCAAATCAGAGTCTTTTGTTGAGCACAAAAGAACGCAGTTGAAATTTTTAGAAGTAGCCCAATTACATCGCCGAACACAAAGCAATAGCCTTGGAATTCGATCTTTAGACTTTATGGACACATGAGTTTTAGTGTTTTGATCTATTGTGTGGTGAAAAATAAATCCAAATAACTCTTTTGAAAAGTTATTAGAGCAATTTTTTAAGATCTGTCTGAAATTTGAATTAGACTATTCAAAGTGAGGTTGACCTTTATAATTGGGCAGTAATTACTGGTTTTTGTTGATGATAAAGTTAGGATCAGTCAAAGTAATAAAAACGGTAAGATTCACTATTATGTTGGATAATTGAACTATGAAGAAAATAATGTCCATACTGCCTTCCTTTTGCTTCAAATTTCTATAAGGATCATTTGGTTTGTGATGTAGGCTACAATTAACAATGATGTGAAGAAGATTTTGTCCAAGGTTATCGTGATAATGTGATTGAATTCTGAATTCAAATATTGATCTCCACCCCTTTCACGGAGGTACAACAATACATATTTGCGTGGTCAGTAGAATGCAGCTGCTTCTCACGGACTTATAGCTGCGTACAAATATCCTAATTATGAAGCATCAGATTAGTGTTTTCAGCTGCATGTAGTCCTGGAGTCAGTGTCCAATTTATGACGAATTCCGAGTGAAAAATTAGGAATATAAGTAAAGAATAAATCAAGAAATTATATAGACTTTTCGGGACTCGTTATATAGTTAAATTCATAAAATCTGGAAGATATAGAAGAGTTGGTGACATTACCCAAAAATAGCAACCATAGCATGCCGCAGATTGTTCCAGAGGACCAGACCGAGGACAATCAAAAAAATCCTATATACGATTGTTTGACAAAGTAAAAAGGATTTTGGTGCGTTAAATAGTACCCTTAGAAAGACGGCATAGCCGGTTATGATCATGGTGCACTTGGAGCAGCAAATGATGAGCTTTCCACTCACTTCTACTTCGTAGACTCAACTGTAGATCCTTGGTCTTCTTAGTTTGTTTATTTATAGATTATGTGGACTACGTTCACCATCATTTGATTATTACTATAGGGCATCTGAAACTCACTGTTTGTCAAATCATTCTGGTTCTCATGGAGCTACAGTAGCATATGGATCTATTTTTCATCAACTTCATATAACAATCTACTTGATTTTCAGGGACCTGTAGCACAAAGCTCATACCAATGCACAAATTATTCCTCGTGATTCCCTTGTATTTACAATACAATGCAATACCACATAGACCCCCTTATGTGTCTCGCATGTTTAACAAAATATATTTCCAGCCGCTCATGGTTCTTCAGGGTCTTCTATACATACCACAAGCTCATGTTCGTCCAGTCTCATGTTGACATCTTTTGAATCTCATGGAGACTTTGTTCACATAGTTCTCAAGGTGCTAATGGATTTACTCACACGAAACAGCATCAACTACAGCGATCATAACAATTATAACAGTTGCATTCGAGGCAACTCCAAATGCAGTATCATCAATTAAAGCCAATAATATTGTGGCGACGTTTTATGCTCGATGTCCTCCAAAATTGCAATTAATTTATACTATTCAGATTTTATAAAAAAGACGAGATTTTAACCTATTCCAGTTTAATCAAAAGACCAGAAAAAATACGAAAAATTAGTCGAAACTTCTATTTATGTGCCATAGTAGATGTCAAATATTTTTATACTGAATAGACTCAAGATCACGTCAGCGGTACCTCAGAGGAGTCATCTGGGTCCTCTTGTTTTTATTCCATTCAAGGACGATGTTGTGCATCTTTGGAAGCAATGAATTTCGTTTCAGCACTGTTTTTCTGGTTGAGGTGAATGATTCTCGACAATCCTGGTAAGAAGTGCACTTTCTGGCGCAGTTGAGTTTCTCTCAATTATTATTAAATAGCGAGAATGTGCCTAAATTTTGTGAACTCTGCAGAAATATAGTCTTATAGCTGGAGATAATAACTATGAGAACTTAGTCCTCATTTCGCTGTAAAGAGAGCAGGAGTCAGAGTTCAAAGAAGGGCTTTTAAATTCATTGGCGAGCACGTTACATGTAGAGTACTCTACGATACATGCGCTCATACTATATTCTACGGAGTGGATTTCGCTGTACAGTGATTCATTCTTAAACTGATCCGTGTGCATTTGAAATAGATTACATTTTCTGTTTACCTTGTGACTATGAACCACGGATATTCAAGCAGATCCCATTTTTGCTTTCCCTTTTTCTGGTTAAGACAGCACTTAAGATCATG
>QYTT01024650.1:0-11039 GCA_006980735.1 Dasypogon diadema
TTTACACTGGTAGGCAACCTGGACGCAGAAATACTGTCGAAAGAGCGAGACGTCATCACCAGCCCAGCTGAGGACAACAAGTATGCAACTCTGAAGAAACGACTTCTACAGGCATTTCAGGATTCAGACAGAAACGCCTGAGAAAACTTCTTACCGGCATTACACTAGATGGAAGAAGACCTACGCAGCTGCTTAACCACATGAAGGAGCTCGCTGCTGGTAGCGTTTCTGATGACATTCTGAAGACCCTCTGGATGCAACAACTTCCTCAGCAGATCCAAGCAGTCTTGGCTAGCAATTTGGCAGAGATGGCAGACAAAATTTCCGAGATTTTTTCAACCTCTGAAATATCAGCAACTTATACATCAACAGCTACATCATCCCTTGAAGACCTCAATCTGCAGATAGCTGCTTTGCAGGCAGACATCAAGCAGCTGAGAATACACAGACGGAACTAATCAAAAGGTAGAAGTTCATCACGCCAGCATAGTTCCAGATCCAGCCGAATTGGGTCCAAAGGTCGATCAAATAGTTCTCACAACCTCTGTTGGTACCACAGGAGGTTTGGCAGTGCTGTCAAACGTTGTCACAAACCCTCCAGCTATCAGGGAAACTAGATTGCGGACCGCAATCGGCGAGTAGCCAGTCCGCATCCAACATTAGTCCCCTCTACCTGTTAGAAAAGTCAACTAACAGGAAATTTCTTATAGAGACTGGTGCTGAGATCTCAGTTGTTCCACCCACACGGGACGAAGAACGCAGGAATCTTTCATCACGAGTACTCTATGCAGCCAATGGGACCGAAATACCAACCTATGGACAGCGACTTCTACGAATAAATTTGGGTCTATGCAGGAACTTTCACTGGCCTTTTATTATTAACATTTGCTTTTCGGCAGAAGCACGAGAAGTCATCCCCAACACAACTCAGGCATCTTGAGTTCATTGGGCAATTCACAACAGATATTCGACACAAACTAGAGGAACGAAATGCCACTTTGCGTGACCTAGTAGTTCCCAAACCTCTATTAACCACATAATTAATATGGGAAATGAAGTCAAGCTTCTGATCGAACTTCACCCCAAGGTCAAACACAGACTGCACATGAGGGATGATGTCCATGGCAAATCTGTAGTCATAGCAGACGTAATTGCGTTTTCTAAAAAGCACACACCAAGTAAAGAAAACATTTAAGTCTTCCTGAAGAGAATTACAGTCGTCAATGTCGCTGATAGAGGATAAGAGAGAGTGCCTCAGCAGATGCACAATATCATCAACGGAAAGTACAAAGATAAGAGGGCCAAGATGACTGCCCTGAGGCACACCCGAGGTAGCCCTTATGATTCCAGACCGAAGGCCACGAAAAAGCACCTGATATGTTCTGTCAGACAGATATGATTAGACCCACCTCAAGATTACCATTGGAAATTCAAGTTTTCGTAATTTGAGTAAGATAACCGAATGCGACAGTTTATCAAAGGCCTTACTAAAGTCTGTATAAATGCAATCAGTTTGTAGCTTTTTACCAAAACCAGATATTGTCCTGGAGGTAAACTCCAATAGGCTCGTTGTAGTAGACCTACCTGATTCAAAGCCATGCTGACTAGGTGAAAGTATATCCTTGTATTGCGGAGACAACTGCGAGAGAATTATGGATTCGAACAGTTTGAGTATGCAGGATAATTTCGCTATCGGCCTGTAATTAGAAAACTCGCTCCTGTTACCCTTTTTGTGAGTGGGTATAATGAACGAGTTCTTCCATAATCTAGGGAAAACCCACTACTAAGAGATTTCTGAAAAAGAATCCAGAGAGGAACAGTTAAGGCACTAAAGGAAGACGCAACCACCACTGGAGGCACACCATCAGGGCCCGAAGTGAAGTCAAGGGACAGATCACTTATGGTATGATACTAGTGGAACGTCCATCAAAGGACATGAACGAAGGATAATTATCAGCTTTCCCCATGCTGTTAACAAACTTATAGAAGGAACGAGGATCACTATACAGATTGTCACGTATATTGGCAATGCGCTTTGAACGCATTAAAGCAGTCTACAAAATTCATGTGGTCAGAAGGATCACTGGTTCTGAGAAACATCTTCCAAAGTTTGTTCTTCTTATCTCAACTCTCTATTAAACCATGGAGGCGTGGAACTCTCAGCCGCTCGAATGGAACGCAGTAGGTAAACACACCGAAGATCTCGAGGTAAAATGTATTAACATCCGCATCGATGTCTTCATTGCAGAGCAAAGCTCTGAAGTCAATAGCTGCAAATCTATTCGACAGATCCGCAAGGTCCGCCTTTTTGAAGTTAAAAAAGCAACTCCCCTCATTACTCTGGCCATAATTTCCGGGCGCATAGCAAACTGTTGTTAAAATAGGGGTGGGTGATAAGAATCGGCAGTTAATAGAACAATTGAACTGCGTTTAACCACTATGTTACTGGAGTCAGATGAAAACATAAGATCCAACAGTCTCCCCAAATCGTTCCTAACATTACTCACCTGGTGCAAACCCAGGGAAGCAATAGCATCCAGAAACTGATATTCTTTAGGTGAGAGGTTACTATTGGGGAGGTAGTCGTCGTCATTGTCATTACATACCCACTGAACGTTGGGTAAATTGAAGTCACCTAGGAGAATAATTTCGTCTTCAGATTTCATCATACCGTAAATATGATTCATGCGGTACAAATCAAACTCGGAGGCATCATATCTGTCTCTTCGGTAAACCTGGTAGGATTGATCAAAGAATTCAGCGTCATAGAATCCATGGTGTAGCCAAGTTTCAGTCAACGCTATAACATCGAAACAGCACGAAAGCGATGACTGCAAAAGGTCACGAGTTTTGGTTCGTATTCCCCTTACGTTCTGATAGTAAAGGGAAAGCGTACTTAGTGTTTTGTATTCGATTCGTTAGTACGTAAGGTCTCCTAGGCAGACCCATCCGCGACATTTCTCCACGCGGGATGAATTCGTGGGCAACAACACCATCTGGCCAAAAACCTAGCGAGGAAATGGAATCGAACACATTTGGAGTGGTTGCTAATTTAAAAGAGGACGTCAATCTACGAGAACGACGCGAGTTAATGTGCTCGCAGTAAATTGGAGTGGAAAGGTCAGCTCCACACCTAGAACGGACATAGTCCACCACATCGTCAGTTGACGTAGATCGGGCAAGCCTTGAGACGAAATACACCCCCGGCCTCTGTGCCACCCTCAACAAAACATCCGCACCAGAGACCACAGATTCGGGGGCATGCTCCAGCGCAGGACGACCAACTCCAGCACTTGCCCGCGTCGCAGGTACCAGAGCCTCCTGCGGTACCGCGGGACACTCAGCAGTCTCAGACGTCCTTCCCTGTAGAGAGGCTAGCGGCGGACCCACACGACGACGGCGGCGGCGTCCACGCGACCCCACACGATCAGGGGCCGAAGGGATCAGAGCGGAGGAGACAGAGGCAGAATCAGGGGAAACGGGAGGAGGAGATACGGGCACTTGGGAGGGGCCAGAATTTACTAGATTGGAGGACTCACCATCCACCCCAGCACCAACTTCCCCCGGCGATTAGGGGCCCGTAGAAGACCCACCGTGACTGCCGGCAGTCGAAGGTGGAATGGAGCCGGCAACGGTCGGAGCCAAAGCTCGCAACTCGGAGGACAAGGAGGCAATCATTTCAGAGTCCGCAGCAGCTCTCGATGTCCAGGCACTCAACTCAACCTTGATCTGTCTAATGCCACGCTTAATATCATCCAGGGTTGGCATAATCGAACCCTGCGAGAGGGATGCGGAGATGATGCGGACACAACATTATTGAAACCTGAACAAAGGTCGTCCATTATCCCAGACAGTGGGTGGAGTTTAGTTGACTGCTCGTGAGAGCGGTCAAACAACAAGGTCACATTTGAGCTAGGGGTATCTATACCCGAATGAAGCGCGTCGATTCTTCCGTTAAGGCCGGCCACATTGTCTGCAAGGAGTAACAAGCCGCCAAGATTCGACGAGATAGAACTCATCCTGTCTGCAATTAAGGACTGGTCAGTAGTGAGAGATGTAATGTACTAATCCTAATGCCTCAACCTTCCAGTATTGCGGACCGCTATGCCGAGAACGAGCCGTAAACGTCAAACTGAAACAAACGTTTCTACTGAATTTCCCTTTATTACATTTAGTGTTTTTTCTTTTCCTGCGGCGCCATCTTATATTGCAGCGAAGAAAGGCAGAGTCAGGACGGAATTTTTTAAAGCGTACGCAGCAGAACGATCGCAGGGAAATTGTATTTCAAGCTCGAATAAATATTGTTTCATCAAGTGATTATTGCTTTCAAGATTAATAGTGTCCTGGCACTACAAAACGAATTAAGATTTTATTTCAGAATTGGTTGCAAAAATCTTCAACAAAAAATGTCCAAAAAATCAAAAAAGCCTTATCGCCTGACCGGGATTTGATCTCACATTCTGCTGACTCCGACCTGATGAGCTAACCGCTGCACTACCAAGACGTTGCTTCAAGGTTCTTTTCCTTTTCAGATAAACACCACACTCAGACTTTCAAAATGTTTATTCTGATCGATTACCAATTCTTCATAATTAATATCGATTTCAAAAGCCACCAACGAACGATCTCGCGACTTACTGGTTTCCTTTTCAACTTTCTGGATTCGAACTATTTGTTATGAAAGTTTTCGAAAAAAATGTTTGCGATTTCGATGCGTGTCAAATACTTTGACGATCTCTAACCGAGTGAGTGACTTCAGTTTTCAAACCGTTTTTTGATACCCTGTTTTCCCTCAATCTAGAATATTCGTAACAGTTTTGCCGAAAATTTCATGGCCATTATTAAGTAGGGCTATCGGCTATGTAGCAGTTATGTTTCCCCTTTCATAAATCCATTTCTGGATTTGTTCTCTCGTTCTTTTACCCCACATATCGAAGAGATCTCACTATCGATAGGTTTGAGGGGTTTGGTTATATACTGTTTCAATTATGAATGTTGGCAGTGACTGAATAAAATGTCAACTGAAAACATCAAATCGATGCAAGGTAAGTACATTTTTGTGTAATTTTAATTACTGTGGTGTTATCCGTTTTATGTATCGCGTGTGTTTTTGGTCTATGTCTTGCACAAGAAATACTTTTCGTAAGTGGCGTACAGTATGATTCTATACAATATTCAATACTTAAATACTAACCTAATTTTGTTTACAGCGTATTTCAGATTATTCCAGCTCATACCTGATAGCAAGAAGTATTCTAGCAAAAATCATCACAATTCAGATAAGTATGAAATTATGTTTTATAAGTATGTTTCCTTTCAGTTTCTTTCTTTCAGGATATTGACCTCCTCTGGACGGAACATCAAGTTTGGAATCAGTGTCTGTGTTTTTGAATTCCCTTCGTTCTAAATTGCCTCAGCTCTTAAAAGCCGTCTAAAACGACGTCTGCCCTCTTAAATTCTTCCGAACATTTCTTTAAAAAATTCCAGGCGACTACCGCGTCTGATCTCGAAGGGGCTCTAAAAGGTTTCATAGACGCGAAATTTCGTTTGCGTGATTACAATTCTTACAGTCACAGTACAGTCTCACTGTGCTTGAAAATGTCAAATGTCTCACTGTGCTTGAAAATGTCAAAAGTGTCTGAACATGGAAATGAGCGCGATTGCGCCGCGTGTTCGACGCCTAACAGTGACGACGACATGGTTGAATGCGACGGATGTGAGAGATGGTTTCACTATCGTTGTGCTAAAGTTGACGATAGTGTTAAAAACCGCAACTGGAACTGTACAAAGTGTGAGAACAGTGACGAAAACGAGTCTACAGTTATAACTAAAAACTCAACTTTGGTAAATGAAACGGATTCTTCTGATGCAAGGCTACCACCGGTGGCCTCTACAAGTGCTACTATGAGTGCCTGTACACCACCAGCGACTTCGCAGTTTGCATCAGTGCATGCTATCGATTCTCGTCCAGCCTATCCATACTACAATACACCTCAAACAGCGTTCTATCGACCATCCTCTTTATTCGATGTGAACGCGAATGTGACGACAACACCGCCGTGCTACAGTGTCATACCCGCATACATGCATCAAACCTGTTTTCCCCAATTATATCAACTTCCTGTTTCCCATCCCGTGACGACTAATCCTGTTATCAAGAACACTTTATGTAGTACAACTACTCCTCACAAATATCACTTAACAAGTGAACAAATACATTTCCGTCAGCTATTGAAAGATCTGCCCGTATTTTCTGGGAAACCAGAAGAATGGCCAATTTTTATTACAAACTTTGAGTCATCAACGGCTGCATGTGGTTATAGCGATGCGGAGAATATGGTTCGTGTACAGAAGTGTCTTAAGGGTGAAGCATACGAAAAAGTTAAAGGGAAACTTCATCTTCCATCCTAAGTGTATAGAGTGATCGAAATTTTAGGATTCCTGTATGGTCGACCGGAAATCATCCTGGCAAACCTGATCGAAATGTCCGCAGGTTACCTCCACCAAGTGGCCATGACTTTAAATCTGTTAGCGATTACGCTTTCGCTATACAAGACGTTTCCGATGTTGCTGCAGGAGTTGTTCGAAAAACTCCCGACAAACTATAAATACGAGTGGGCTATGTACCAAGCAAAGCTGCCTTCTGTTGATATTTCCATATTCGGAGATTGGCTGTTTAACATCGCTATGGCACTTAGTCGAGTAACGACGCCAAATACAACCGCTTCTAACGATAAGGCCAAAGATAAGTATCATCAAAAACAGAACGCGAAGTTTCATAAGGCTCACATTAATGTTCACAGCGAAAACGTAGCCGGTTATGACAAAAGAGCAGTATGTGTCATCTGCTCAGGTAATTGTAAAGATATTGCTAACTGCAACATCTTTAAGAATCTTTCCAGGAATGACAAGTGGCAAGTAGTACGCAACAAATCTATTTGTCGAAAGTGTTTGGAGGTGCATTCCTATTTAAAGTGCAACAACGCTAAAGAATGTGGTATTGACGAATGCAAGTATCTTCACCACCGCTTGCTGCATAATACGTGGAATAATCCCACAAAAATGTTAACGTTGCAGTAAAAGAAGTTTGCAATACTCATCAAACACCGGGAACAGTTTTGGATTGGACTCGGTTGAAAGCACGATGAAAGAATTCAATTCGGTGGAAGGCTCCTGACTTTGAAGGTGTGAAGGTTCCTGACTTTTTGCCTGAAAGCAAAGACAACAAAAGAGCACTAGATATTCTCAAAGTGAATACTAAATATCATGACGGTAAATATGAAACAGGATTATTGTGGCGATTCGACAATCTATGCATACCCGATAGCTATGCCATGGCGGAAAGGAGATTACTATGTACCGAGAAAAGAATCGCTAAAGATCCCGAGTACAAAAGGAAAATGAATGACCAAATCCAAAGTTATATCGATAAAGGGTATGTTCGCGAACTAAATATCGACGAGGTAGAAACAAAACACCCCGTTTGGTACCTTCCAATATTTTCAGTGCTAAACCCAAATAAACCAGGCAAATTTAGAATTGTTTTAGATGCAGCAGCCTCCGTTGAAGGTATTTCGTTGAATAACATGCTATGACCCGGATCTGATTTAGTCGAACCATTGATGAACGTGCTGTTCAAGTTTCGCCAAGGCTGCGTTGCTATAACTGGCGACATTAAGGAAATGTTCCATAGGATAAACATCCGAGAAGAAGATCAACATGCGCAACGTTTCTTATGGCGGTTTGGAGACCAGGAGGAACGTCCCAAAATCTTCGTCATGCATGTAATGATTTTCGGTGCGACCTGTTCGCCTTGTACAGCACAATATATAAAAAACGAGAACGCGAATAAATGGTGTTCACAGTACCCCCAAGCAGCAGCGGCCATTAAACAAAATCATTACATTGACGATTTGCTACTAAGAGCCGATGATAGAGAAGAAATTATCAAGATCGAAAACCGAGATATTTCGGAGACATCTTCAGTTAACATAGACCCAAAAGGAAACACGGAAAAGGTGTTGGGACTGTGTTGGGATACCGAATCGGATTCCTTCACATATTCTTTATCGTATAATCGAAATAATGCATCTCTGTTGAGAGATGCTCTGCGAGAGCTTTCCTACAAAGAGGGAGGTTCTAAAAATAATTATGAGCATTTATGATCCCCTCGGGTTTCTCGCGCCGATGATGATAAATGATAAAATACTTCTAAAGACTATGTGGCAGCTACAAATTACTTGGGACGAAGAAATTCCCGAATTCCTACATGGTAAATGGAAGACGTTCACGTCCAATGTTCAAAGAATTAATCAAATCCAGATTCCTCGTCATTATTTTCTTGGAAGCAGGAAAGAAAATGAAATCGTCCAGCTGCACGTCTTTTGCGACGCAAGCAAAGACGCCTTTGCAGCGGTCGCATATTTTCGAGTGGCTGATCCTACAAATGAAGAGATCTCCTGTACATTCGTGTTGTCAAAGACAAGAGTGGCACCTCAAAAGAAATTATCAGTTCCACGCCTGGAACATATAGAATTGGTGCATATAGAATTGGAGAAATTCTCTAGACAACAAATGTATCCGAATGGCGATACATACGTACAATTAACAACATTGCTGATCAGGCAACGAGGACTAATAAGCTGACCCCAGAAAACTTAAACCACACGTGGCTGCAGGGCCCAAGGCTCCTAAAACTATCCGAGGAGGAATGGCCCAAGGAAACTCCTTCAAGCCTTACAATTAGTTTGGGTACTGATGAAGAAATACAAATTCATCCCGTGCATCTCACACATCATGCTGAGAAAAGAATGATGACCTATGATTGCTCCCGAACCTCTAAATGGACAAAGCTAGTAAGAATTTACTGTTATATAACGAGATTCTTGTATAATTGCAGGAGATCTAAATTGGAACGGATAATGGGTATCCTCACGTCCGACGAGTTAAAGCACGCTGAGATGTACGTCCTTCGAGAGGTACAATGCCAGTCGTACCCCAGAGAGTACGATGATTTCAAGCGTGACAACAAGCATCAAGTTGACAAAAGTAGCAGTCTCTTCCATTGTTCCCCATATATGGACAGCAATGGACTGATACGCGTAGGAGGACGTATCGATGCAGTAATGGTAGTCACGAACGAAGCCAAGAATCCAATTGTAATGCCGAAAGATCATCGTGTTACAACATTATTCGTTCAATCATACCACGAACGATCCCATCACATGCAACACGAAACCGTAGTAAATGAGATGAGGCAAAAATACTTTATCTCTAAGCTACGCGTTCTCGTCAAGAAAGTTAGCAGATCGTGTCAGCACTGCAGGATTACGAAGGCGGCTCCAATTGTTCCGAAGATGGCACCCTTGCCATTTGCCAGATTAGCCTCTTTCACACGTCCCTTCTCCTATGTTGGAGTGGACTATTTTGGACCCATTCTTGTATCATCGGGCCGGCGGGTGGAGAAAAGATGGGGAGTTATTTTTACCTATTTAACAGTACGCGCCATTCATATTGAAATAGCACACACCTTATCATCTGATTCCTGTGTGATGGCCATCCGTAACTTCATCGCTAGAAGAGGAGAACCGATCGAATTCTTTTCGGATAATGGAACCAATTTTCATGGCGCGGAAAGAGAACTGAAAGAAGAACTGGCTAAGGTTGATAAAAATCGGCTGGCCGCCTCCATTATCGCAACAACTGTGAAGTGGAATTTTAACCCACCTGCCTGTCCTCATATGGGAGGGGCGTGGGAAAGGTTGATTCAATGTGTGAAAAAGATTTTATACGCAGTGCTACCTTGCATCCTGCATCCTGATGGAGGCTGAAAAAGTGGTAAGCAGTCATCCGCTTACATACATACCGTTGGAGTCGGAAAATCAGGAAGCTCTTACTCCTAACCATTTTCTTCTTGGATCCAGCAGTGGGTCGAAGCCCTTTCCAGAGTATCCAATACAAGTTACTCTTCTTCGAAAGAATTGGAAGACGGCTCAATATGTTGCTAACCAGTTTTGGAAGGAACTAGAAGGACAAAGTGGCACGGGTCAATCGAACCTATCAAGACGGACGATGCCGTCATCGTGGTCGATGAGTCACAAACGCGAAATCAATGGTTAAAAGGGCGAGTGATAGAACTCTTTTCCTAAGTTGGCTTTCCTGCGGCGTCATCTTATATTGCAGCGAAGAAAAGCAGAGTCAGGACGGAATTTTTTAAAGCGTACGCTGCAGAACGATCGCACTGAAATTGTATTTCAAGCTCGAATAAATATTGTTTCATCAAGTTTGGAATCAGTGTCTGTGTTTTTGAATTCCCTTCGTTCTAAATTCCCTCAGCTCTTAAAAGCCGTGTAAAAATCCAGTAACAAAGTAATTATCGAGAAACGGCCCCTTAAGGGCGACTTAGGCATTGTATCAGTTTATTTGACTAATCAGCAAGAAAATGTACCACGCCGAGACAGGTATGTGAGGCACGTGTTGTGTGAACATGAATGCGACCAGTTGTACACGAAAGATTTGCGCAAATCCAACGTGGGATTCCCAGACGAAGATAAGTTGGTAAAAGAGCAGGCATGATTTACTATCGGATATTGTGAAGTGATAAGGAAGTTTGTGTAAAGAGAAAGTGGAGAGAACGCTTTTCCTCCCCGCTCCAGCTCCAGCTCGGGCTGGAGAGATCTGCGTGGCGGAGGTCTTCACGGCCAGGCCACGTCGAGCCTCTACGCAGCTCCTCCTGGGCCCAGTTCGCGTATTTCGACGGTGACGTGTCGACCAACGACGTTTTAAAAACGATAACAAAAACGTTATGCCGACATTTGAGTTTACGCACGTCGTTTGTCGTTTTTGAAAAAGACCGCTGTAGTGAAAAACTAACACAATCCGCTGTGAATCAACACTAGTTAAAAAATTTTGACAGCGAAGTGTAAATAAGTGTCGAGATCTCTAAAAGGAAAATAATAAAACCTTAACGGTGAGTGTTATTGAATGTCAATGTGTTTGTTCGCTAAAGGGATTTTTACAAGTGACCTGCCAGTCATTGC
>QYTT01026203.1:1329-11869 GCA_006980735.1 Dasypogon diadema
GAACAAGCTGAGATTGAACCGGGTGCCGAGGCTCGGGATACTTGGCCCACGAGAGGGGAGGAGGTGGTGACCTTTTGCGGGGACCTAAAAAATCCTGCTCTTATATTGTTTTGATTAGAAGAAACCAAATAAATGCAAATGATAACGCCCCGAAAAGTGTGTTTGGAATTGCTAAAATACTGCAGGAGAGGGGCTTTTACCATTTCAAGATTAAGGGAACGGGCAGAGACAGTTGCAAGTTGATATGTGAATCCGCCGCGGAAGCGAACAATATAGTAAGAGAAGAGGCGCTAATGAGAAATGGTCTTAAGGCCTCGATCCCATGGGGACTTGCATCTAGAAGTGTTATAGTGTCATTAGGGGAGTGCCGAGGGAATTCGAGGCCAAGGATATCATGCAAAACCTTGAACCCAAGGAGAACATCTTAAAGGTGGAAAGAATTCTCAGAAAAGGAAGAGGCGGCGGTGACAATATTATCCGTATGAGCTCTGTTAAGTTGGTATATTGGGGCAGGGATGTGCCCTCCAAAATAGCACTACTCCACGTATTCATGGAGCACGGTCTTTACGTCAACTCTCCCAGACAATGCAGAAGATGCTGGTGATTCGGCATAGCGAGAAATGGTGTAAAGCAGCCCCAAGATGTGTAATGTATGGGGGAAAATCTCATGTGTGTCAAACATAAGATGTGTCGGGTGTGGAGAATCCCATAGAGCGGACGTCCGACAAATACAGTGGAAGATCCAAGAAATAATGTCCGAGCTGTATCAGTTGGGGTGAGGCGCGTAGAAGATTAAACAATGGGAGAAAAAAATCCCAGAAGCTGTGACTCGACGGGTCCTCCCGACGGAAGGGATAGGGAACCGACAATACTTGTCGGGATCATCGCAGAGGATCGCGAAATGAAGAATAAAAAAAGGGAGAAAGAATCGGTGAGCCAGGAACAAGCGATATGAAAATTTTCCAATTTAACTGCAATAGCATATATAATAAAAAATCGGAGATTGAACTATTTATCAAGGACAAGAACTATAATGCAATAGTGTTATGCGAGACATCGATTCGCAACGACTACTTCCCTGAGTTTGGCGGCTACTACGGGATGCACCTGCCTAGGTGCGACGGCTTCGGGGGGTTTCATTCTACATATGTACATCGTTACAATTCGAACGCGTATCATTCGTTACCGAATATGAAGTTCTCATCGTCAAAATTAAAAAAAGAAATAAGGAATATGTACTGGCGGGATGTTATTTCCCACCATCGCTTAGAACCGAAAACTTCCTAGAAGGAATAAACAACTTAATGAGAAGAATAGAAAACTTTAAGAAAGTTATCATCTTAGGAGACTTTAATGCTAGACATGACAAATGGGATAGGGAAGAGACAGATACTCCGAGCACATCCTGGTATAAGGGAGACACATTAAAAAATGTCATGAACTCAAATGGCTTCAAATACATAGGGCCGTCCAATCCAACATTTCAGCAAAGCCCAGAGGAATCTGGATCTAGATCTGCTTTGGATTTATGCTTCGCAAACTTCGACACTCCCATTGAAGCTGTCATGGACATGTTGGGTGGTAGTCACCACTCTCCAATCACTATCACCATCGATATTCAAAGGTACAGCAAATCTCGCACAATCTGCGTTTTGAACAGGAAAAGACTAAAGGAAAAACTGACAAATATGGATACTGTCGCTGGAATAAATGAACTCGGAACCAATATCATGGAATCCTTCGAAAGCTGCAAAAGAATATTTAAGATACGCTGGGACCCTAAGGCATGGTGGTCCGTCAAACTTAATAAACTGTTTCGCACATTATAAAAAATTTAAAAAAAAAAAACATAAATTTCAAGAAGATACAAGCATTGTTCATTAGAGAATCAAAAAAGCAGAAAAAGGAATATGGAAATAATTTGATAGATAATCTAAACGACTTCCAAGATTTACATGAAGTATATAAAATCATTAACGGGATAAAAACCGTACAAATTTCTCATATTGGAAACCCTAAATGGAACAATGTTTGGAATTCCACTTTCCTGAACAAATTAATGTATAAAACAGAGAACACCAACGAACCTCTCTCAGTACTGGACGGATGCCGCAGACGGGGAATAACTTTAAAGCTTGAGGCCCTTGAGAAGTTCGTTAGATCCCAGAAGGATTCCGCCGCAATGTGGGACAACATTAAATACAGTATGGTGGTGGACACAGATACCGAAAATCTAAAAATCATGGTGGGGGAGCTTAATAGACTTTTAATTGATAGAGAAATCCCGGATGGCTAGAGAAACGGACGAACTGACTCCTTGTTAGGATACAGACCCATCTCGCTCCTCCCGGTTTTCAAAAAAATAATGGAGGGACTCGTAAGACCTCATCTGAGACTGAACCTAAGATCGGTGTCGTTCCCGGAATATACGTACGCTTTTATCGAGGGCAGATCAACGGCCCTGCTGATAAATGAGATGAGTCATTACATACTCACCAAGAAGGTGGAAGACAACAGACTAGCAATTGTTGCCTTCGACTTAGACTCTACTTTTGATCGCGTGAATGTGGATACTCTTAACAAAATGTTTAATCGTGACAGGGTGAATTTTTACATTGCCAGATGAATAATATCCCTTTTAAGCAATAGAACCATAACTTTAAGAAGCAAAACCAGAAATGTTAAGAACGGCCTCATGCAGGGTAGCATCCTTAGTCCCGACCTCTTCAACTATTATACCGGCTCATTTCACGAATTAAGCGATGGAAACACCAAACTATTTCAATATGCCGACGACTTCTTTCATGTGGTTGAAGGAAAACATAAAAACACGTTAATTAGAAAAATCGAAAAAAGTGCAAATCGCATTGCAAAAAATTTGAAAGAAAAAGTAAATTGGGGCAAATCGGATATCCTATACATTGGTGGTCACAACACAAACGGCCCCAACATTAAGATAGGGGATCACATAATTCAAAGTGTACGCTGTTTGAAAATTCTGGGGAAATAGTTCAAATCCAATTTGAACGAAAACACGTTCATCGATGAAAGCCTGGAGTGCAGGAAAAGGATGAATGTGTTGAAAGTGATCAATATCATCAAGTCTGGTCTTCACCCCAGAATAGGTTTATCCATATATAGGGGACTTGTCAGATCCAAGCTGGACTACTATCGTACGTCCTTGTCTGGTATAAGCAATTCGACGATGAACAGATTGGACGTATTGGCAAATGGATGCCTTAGACGATGCCTGGGACTTCCCCCGGACACACATGTACCGGTTCTGTATGCCATGTCGGGAGGGTTCCGCTGTTTTGAAAGAACAATATGGCTTACAGCTAAAGAGATGGTCACGGCGTGGACTAGGGGTTGGGTTGAGGGCGGGACGGTTGTTTCCAGTTATGGTAGGACCTGGTCGATTTTGGGTGAGATCATAGGAAACACCACTAAATGCGAAAATTATAGTAGAGCTAAATGCCTCTCAGTCGACACCAATATCCTGGCCAACACGAACCGAAATAAGACTAGCTCCGGTTGGGAGGAGATCGCGGTCTTCGATCGCGAAAGACTGACGAAACTATGCCAGGGGGGTTATTCGAACATCGCAATGGATGCATCGATTAGACCCGAGGAGGACTCGGCAAGTATGGCTATGTATGTTGAGGGTACGGGCACAGTGCACAAATACAAATGCGGATATAGGCTTTCCTCCACCACTGCCGAACTTATCGCTATTAAATTGATTATAACCTGGGCTTTGGGCAGTAACATCCACAACGTTGCGATTGTTCCGGACAGTAAGGCTAGTTGTATGCCCGTTTTGAAGGAGGATGAACTAAATAACCACGTCTCTGAAATACATAGTACCCTGAAGGACTTTAATGGGAAGGTCCAGATACTATGGATACCTGGACACTCCGGAATATCCATTGTGGCGTCACCGGCTTGGCCGCGTCAGGCTCGGGACAACTCTTTACACATTTGTAAGGTTTATTTTTCATTTTTGAGCAAAAAGCTACTTTGCCACTTGTGGTCGGTCGGTAGATCGTAGTTGGCTACAGATGGACGCAATCGTGTTCATCTGTTTTATTTTCAGTCCTCGAAAAGTTTTTCTTACCAGCAGAACACACTTTCACGTATAATTAGTTTTTCAATCATATTCAATGTTCATTTTAATTGTAAGATAATTCGCGATTCTTTGAAATAATCTAAAAAGTTATCAGTCTGGCTACAATTCACCAGCGTCGCGTTCTGCTGTTTCGATAGAAAATTTTGTATTATTTATTTAAAAAATATATCCTGTTCGATAGTTTTGAATCACGGTCTTTTTCTGCGTCTCTTAACTCTCCAGGGACAATAGCATTCAGTGAAAGCAGACGACAGCTCATCGAGGACAGGAACAGAGTTCTAGCCACGGCATTTGAACGGAATCTGATGGCCTCGCTTTTGTAGGTGGCGTAGCATTTCATACCAAGCCACCAAACCATAAATGAAAAAGCCGATAGAAGCGCAAAAGAAACATTGACTGAAGGTATTGAGGTTGAAGAAGGTCCTTCATTTAGGGACATCCTCACAAATGTTCGAAGCAGAATATTCACAATGTGGGATGAGCAATTTAAAACCCAAACCACAAACAAATCCCAGTTCTTTGGAGAGATCCAGGATAGCCCCTCACCGGTTTACGCGATAGCTGATGCCAGTTGGACATCTCGGGATGCCAAACTTCTCAACCGCTTGACCAGCGGTCATACATACAATCGGGTTTTCCTTCACAGGGTTGGGGTGGTGGAGGACGAGTTTTGTCCTCATTGTGGGGCGGAGGAGGATTGGAAACACCTGGTGTTTATATGCACAAGGTTTGAAGGTTTGAGACCAAGATGTAACATTTTTGATAGATTTACTGACGCATTAGAACTGTTGAAGCGTGGGTCTCCCGAATATCATAGGGTGTTAGTAAATTTCATTAAGGAGCAAAGATTGATATATGACCTCGCTCCGAGACACAAAAGCAAAAAGCTATACCTTTGACACCAATTGGTGATATAGTATAAGACTAAGACGACAACTACTCGTCGAATTAACACAACTAACGAATAACAAACAGTTGGGATCGCCCCGTTAGGTTAAGTCTAGGTTAAGAAAATTCCCTTTGTAATTAAAAAAAATACAAAAAAGGAAAAAAGAATTAAAAAAGGGGTGCTGGAATTCTAACCTGTAAAGTAAACAAATTAGAACAATAACAAAATTGCACAGTAATTACCTATAAACCACATGAATCCGTCACCTCCCACAGTCCTTTGAGGAAAGTTTCCTGTCTGTAAAGTAAATAAAGATTAATTAAAAACAAATAAAACTACGAAATCAACTTACCACCCTGTTGAAACCCTAACCTGCAAAGTAAACAAATTAGAACAATAACAAAAGTGCACATTACTTACCTAAAAAATTCCTCGCATCCATCACCCAGAACTCCCACGGTCCTTGGAGAAAGTTTCCTGCCTGCAAAGTAAATAAAAATTAATTAAAAACAAATAAATGACAAAATCCACTTACCTCCCTACTTTCCACCTTCAAATTTGATTTAAAGACAAAAGACAGCTGGTCGGTACCAATGAACATGGCGGCACCATTTAAAGGCCGACCAGCTGATCGACCATCAAAATGGCCAATATGGCCGCGAAGTTCTCACCGAACAAAGTGGAGACAATTCGGTGAGAACACAGTGCAGGCGGGCCCTATAAATATCGGGTCGCCTGCAAGGAACAGTCACTGGGCATTCACCAGCGATTGGGTTAGTCTTGGAATTTACCAAGAAAAATTTGGGAGTAGAGAAACTAACAAAATTTAATATTCTAAAAACTTAGAAAATTTTCCTAGCTGGGAAGCTTACCAGAGAGGTAAAATTTTCTAAGTCTAAATTTATTTTGGACTTAGGATTTTTTTAATACTAGTTTTTTTTTGGACTTAGAATTTTTCAGAACGATATACTTAGAGAAATTTTCTTATTGGGAGATAACCAAAAAGCAAAATTTTTCTAAGTCTAAATTTATTTCTGACTTAGAATTTTTTTTGAAACATAACACTTAGAGGGATTTATTATCTGGGGAGTTACCAGATAACAAAATTTTTCTAAGTGTACTATTAAATTAACACTTTGAATTTTTTTGTTTGATTGAATTCTATTAAATTGTCAAATTTGAGTTGCTAATAAGATTTTTTTATTTTTTGTCAGATTATTATTTGGAGTATTCATTATTTCGTAGTTAATTTAGTCATTCGTTTATTAGTTTAATTTGTTATTTTTTTATTATTTGGATTTATTTCTTATTAATTATTAGTTCATTTTTATTTTCCGTTTTATATTATTATCATTGAATTTTATTAATTATTAGTTTTTCTTGTTAATTTTTGAGTTCATTTCCTTTAGTTTTCTTTTTTATTGATTCAAATTATTATTAATTAGAATTTTTCTTTTATTATTTGAATTGTTTATTATTTTTTTGAATAAATTTTGAATTTTTGCAATAAGTGCGTTTTAAACTGCCACAATTGATCCCGGCACCTTTTCTCCTTTTTCTAATAACTTCAATTTATTTGTGCGTCTATAAGAGGACGCAACACACCCAACTTTCCACCTTCAAATTTGTCGCAGCTGTCAAAAGACAGCTGGTCGGTGCCAATGAACATGGCGGCACCGCTAAAGTCCGACACAGCTGGTCGGATTTCAAAATGGCCAATATGGCCGCGAAGTTCTCACCGATCAAAGTAGCGACAATTCCCTATAAATATCGGCTCACCTACAAGGTAAGATCACTAGGCAGTTACCAGCGCTTCAGGTTAGTCTCTTGAAATTCACCAAGAAGAAATTTGGTTTTGGGGAAAATAATCAAAATAAAAATTTTAATATCATGAAAACTTAGAAAATTTTCCTAGCTGGCAAGCTTACCAGAGAGGTAAAATTTTCTAAGTCTGAAATTTTTTTTGGACTTAGAATTTGGAATTAATTAGTTTAAAACTTAGAGAAATTTTCCTGACTGGATTTTACCAGAGAGGAAAATTTTTTCTAAGTTAAAATAATTTTCAAACTTACAACTTTTTTAGAAAATATCGCATTTGAAGAAGTTTTTGTTAGCTGGTGTATCACCAGAGAACCGGAATTTTTCTAAGTGTGAATTGGTCCTTCGAGCCGGATTGTTGGCAGTCAAACGCATTTAGGGCACTAAAATTCAACAATTCAAAATTTGTCAGAATGTCCAAAAAAACCAATACACCCGTAAAAATCCAAGCAATTTTAAAAACGCAATTGGATAAGGCAATTGCGAATTATAGAAAAATAGGCGAAAGCAGGCGCACTCTAGGATATCTCCAAGGTAGATTGGATGCTATAACGAAATTATGGGGAAGCTTTGTGAGCAATCACAAGAAATTCTGTTCGTACGACGACTCGAATTTCTAGGCGAGCCCCAGGATGAATTATCCAAACGAAGTTTTCACCAGAGTGTGAGTCCACCGCCAGAGCGAAAATCCGAAATAAAACTGCCAGTTATCGAACTGCCTAAGTTTGATGGGCACTATACAAAGGGGCGCGCATGTTACGATATGTTCGTCACTGTAATTCACAATGACGCATCCATTCCTCTAGTCCAGAAGATGCAATATTTAAAAGCAAATCTAACTGGTGAGCCTGAAGGAATATTAAGGCAATATGATGTATCTGGAGCTAACTATCAAGCTGCGTGGGCTTTGCTTGTCCAGCGATATAATAATAAACGCTTTCTGGTTTCAAATCAATTAAAAATTTTGTTCAATATGCCTACACTGAAGAGTGAATCAGAAAAGGAAATTAAAGGAATTCTGGACAGAACAAGAGAGTGCCTGCATGAATTAAATTCATTGGGTGTATCCACACAGGGTTGGGATCCAATGATCCTGTATATTATAGTCCCAAAACGTCCCCAAGAATCCCGAGCGCTGTGGGAGCAGAAAATTTCAGACTCAAAACAATGTATGACTTTTTGGAAGCCAGATTTCGACCTTTAGAAACCTTGAGCTATAATAAGCCCAGTCATGCTGCAAATACCAAACAAACAGGATATAAAATTTCCAATTATCACTTAACCGTTTGACTGCTAAGCAATTCTTGCAAGAACGCACGAAAACTGCGGGACATATTTTGACTTGATGTTGTCAAATAAAACACTCTCATTTAGACAAATATCAATCAATTTTAATAATTCTTTTCGTATTATAAAGAAACAATATTAATTGTGATTGTGAATAAGAAAAAATAAACATTAAATTGTTTTTTTCTTTGATGAGTTATAATAATGCTATCATCACTACTCGTGTCTGTTCTTTCACCATCCTCAGAATCACTAGCAATTGAATTAACGTCCGAAATAATAGCCCATGACATGGTTATTTTTTTAAAATAATATATAAAAACGGTAAAAAGTTATTTTAGAATGCACTCGTGTTACAAAGTACGCATGAGGTCAGACTACGTTCACTCTCACGGAGCAACAAAGAAACACTTAAACTCGCAGCGCAAAAGCGCTGCGTCGCGGTTTTCGAGGCAAATGAACGCAGCGCTTTTGCGCCGCGTAGCAGTCAAACGGTTAAACAAAGCGAATTCGTGCGTAGTATGCAGCACAACATTCAAGACTGCGACAAATTCCTGCGTCAAAATATAGCGTCAAAACGCAAAGTTTTAATGAAACACAATTTATGCCTGAATTGCCACGAGCGCCACAACGGACAATGTTCAGTTACCAGACAGTGCACAATGTGTAATGAAGGCCACATTCTTCAACGCTGTACTCGATTTCAAGATTTGAACGTACGGACAAAATGGGAATTTGTAATAAATCACAAACTATGCAATGATTGTTTGAAACCACACAAGAAGGAAGCATGTCCGAATCAAAACGGATGCTTTAAGTGCAATAAACGCCACCACACTTGGCTGCATGAAAGCAAGGATGAGAATGAAAGGGACAATACTACAAAGACTGTCCAAAGCATTCAGAAAAATCCCAGTCTTCCTTCAACCTCCCTCTAATTGCAATTCTACGAAAGCAATGCTAGCTACAGTGACTGTGAATGCTGAGGGAAGGAATGGTATCAAATTACCACTAAGAGGTTTAATTGACTTAAGATCACAAAGCTCATTTGTATCCGAAGCTGCCTTTCAGACCTTGCAGGTTTACAGGAATGCCTACACCATTGCAGATAATGGGTTTGGGTTCCACAAAGGTAGCGAAGATTAACAAGGAAGTATTCCTTGACCTAGAGTCTCGGGTGAAACCAAAGATTTCAATTGCCGTAAAGGCTTATGTAGTGAAAAGGATCACTAAAATTGTTCCTCTTAGGCAAACCCAGCTTTCCAATTGGCAGCATATTGTAGATCTGCCATTAGCTGACCCAGATTTCGCAACTGAGGGAAAAATAGATTTACTCCTGGGAGCTGACGTCTACGCAAGGATCATTTGCGACGGTATAAAACGGGGACCAGTGGGAACTCCAGTAGCCCAAAATACCACATTTGGGTGGATCGTTTTTGGTGACATAACGTCACCATCAAACAACCTCAGTAAAAATATATCATTTCACGCAGTGGTTGAGGACAACACTGACTTTACTGAGGATTTAAGCAATCAATTGCGAAAATTTTGGGAGTGCGAAGAAATACAAATAAAAGGGTCTTAAGCCCCGAGGAAAAACGATGTGAACAAATTTATAAGGATACACATCGACGGCTTGAAGACAGCCATTTTGAAGTGAAACTCCCATTTAAAAGTGAAGAGGGACCTAGTTTAGGAGAATCAAAACCGATCGCCCTGAAAAGGTTTATTCAACTTGAAAAGAAATTTCAAAGATCACCAGAATTCTTTGAAGAATATAAAAAGTGCATACATGAATACATGGCACTTGGGTATATGACCTCTCATCCTTTCATCCTCTTTCATGGCGGAGGACGGTCCATCGTGCCATACAATAATAAACAATAACAAAAGGAAAAACACTATTTATTTAAAAAAGTTAGTTTTTGAACAATAGTTTTCGAGGATTAGTTGCAAATTTCCGTACTACTGCTTCCACTAATTGCTCCTTGTGTGCAAAACCCCATTGACGGTGAATGCTTAGCATAGCTAATCCATTTAACCTATTTTCGCCGATAGTGCTTCTTAGCCATGTTTTAATTCGGCGAAGGGAACTGAACGAACGCTCTACAGTGCTTGTTGTGCAGGGCTGTGAGAGCGATATTAGCAGCGCTTTTCTAATGGCCGGGAAAAAAATTCGCTCTTTTTTAAAACTTCAATTATGCCTGGCGTTTCCTGTACCTCATTCCACATTTTGAACCACAATTCCAATTCCCCATCGATGCCTTCCAAATTAGATCGGAAGAGCAGGATGAGATACTTTCTTTCCATTCCTCCAATGAAACATCTCTCATGTTACTCGGATGGAAATGTGTCAATGAAAATGCAGGCGATTTGTCTGAAGAAAATCTGACTTCTAAAGATGATATGATGGAATC
>QYTT01026284.1:0-11361 GCA_006980735.1 Dasypogon diadema
AAAAACCGTCTTAAGGTGGCTTTGTGATTTTGTCTGAAACTAACATTAGTGACTAGTTTCCTGTCCTTTTCTGGTGTGGTTTTACTAATGATTAATATTTTGCATGCTTGTCGGGGAGCCTAATCTTAACACATTTCTGATGAAATGTGTGAACGCTTTCGCGGAGATAGGTAAATGGTTCTTGGCCTCTTGCTGAGAAGTGCGCCTTCTGGGCTAGAAGGGAAACTCATTATTATTATTATTATTAAAGATACGAATTCGGTTATATTCCCAGGAGGCAAATATGACATCCTGGAATTGCTTTTATATAAGTTATGTCCTCGGGTAGTAACGAATTCTTGCTTTATAATGCAATTTCCCTGAATTTTAAGGATTCCAGAACCTTGCAATTGTGTTTGTGTTACCTTGTTACCACATACAACATTAACTGTGATTCCTTCCTTTAAAACGTAAATCCATTCATTTGGATTATGCAGTTGGACCCATTGAGGGCTGTTATATGCCTTTACTGTCATAATCTCGCAGTGAGGGGAGGGCGACAGATGGTTTAGCATGTGAATTTCACAAGCTGCAATGTTTGCACCCTTTCGAAAAATTGGGTGTCTTTGTTTGCAAATATGTTTTTCTTCGTCTAGAATTACGCAGGTCTCCAAATCCTGTTCACTTAACTGATAATACTGATCCCGATGTAAGCTCACCACGAGGAACGGAGGTGGTTTAATGCTTACAAAGGTTCCGTTAATCTGCACTAGTATCGGGATAACCTTAAATAATTCAAACACTTCCAGTGTCAATAGAGGGAGCTCAAGTTTGAAAATTATATGCTTGGAGGTAACACAGCCCTGAAGAGTTATTAACTTGTAGAGTTTAGAAGTATTCTCTGTTGCATCGGGCAGTCGTAAATTAAATGGAAGATGTTTCTTGATGTCAGTTAATGCTTGTTGTAACTGGCGTGGTAATATTAACTGAGGACTAATTCTTCCATGGTGGGTGTCAGCTAAAGTATCCAGAATCGATGATTGAGCTCGTTGTAAATCTGCAGAAATAATCGTTATTTGTAGAGACATAGATAAGAACCACTGCAGTAGTTTTTGTTGATACAATTCTTCGTTAATATTATTAATGCGGTTATTTAACTGATTTATCTGGTTATTGAATTCAAGAAACTGATTATGTATTGACTCTTGATTTTTCTTTATAATATTCATAGTCGAGTCAATAAAGGACGTCTGATTCTTCATTAATTCTAGCAGGTGACTTTCATTCTCCTTAATATTTTCTATTGTTTGAGACATTCTTTCAGCATATTCGGAGTCTAACACCCCAAATAGTGCAGCTTGCATATTTCCAATAAAATTAAAAGGATCTCGTTTATTTCGAAGCAGTCTTGGCTGAAGTATCTCATTGCGCGACTCTAAATCCATCTTGATAAGCCCACATATAGTTTCCAGAGACTGCGTGCCTTTGTGAAGGATTTCGAAGTCCTTTCAATATTCCTGCATATTATAATATATTATCAGTTTCCAATTCGTCGATATTATGCTGGTTGGTCCTAAATTTTCGAAGTGTATTCCGGGTTGTGAAGTGAAGGGAGTTACTTCAATCGGTGAACCTCTGCTTATAGGTAAAATCAAGCAGACCAATAACAGAGTAGCTTTCGCGGAGCCAAAAGAGGTTTTAAATCTTTTCTTGGGTGGCGACTCTAATCTTAATGCTGGTGTACTTGGCTTTTGATCAATTGGTGAACCACCATCTGCAATTGTTTCCTTCAAACTTACTTGGTCGTCCAACATTGGCAGTGGAGCAACTTTATGTATTGGTCTACGCAAAATATTTGTTGATGTACGGACATCTGCAACACGCACTAGACCATCGTCCCCTTTATAGGTCTTCACTATTCGTCCTAGTGGCCATCTTAGCGCAGGTAAGTTGTCCTCCTTAATGATAACCATTGTATCTGGTTGAATATTGTCACATTGTTCCTTCCATTTATGACGATATTGAAGTTCGTTAAGATATTCTCTACTCCAACGTTTCCAGAACTCATTCTTTATGTTAGATACTAATTTCCATCTCATCAAAAGATTCCCACTTATAGGCCTGGCATCCGCATTTATTGAAGTTGTGAGAGCCTCTCCTATTAAAAAATGGCCTGGTGTAAGTGCCGAGAGATCGTTCGGGTTAGAGGACATAGGTGTAAGAGGTGAATTCAATATCGCCTCTACTTCAACGACAAGCGTTTCCAATTCTTCATAAGTTAATGATGCTGCAGACATTGATCTCTGTAAGTGATGCTTAGCAAATTTTACGGCGGCCTCCCATAAACCACCAAAATGAGGTGCTCGAGGTGGAATGAAATGAAAATCTGTTCCTTTCATTTGACATAATGCAGTTACCTCCTTAGCCGCTTTGTCGGAATAATTGCTTTCCCGTAGTTCAGCAAGCTCATTCCTCCCGCCAGTGAAGTTTGTTAAGTTATCGCAATAAAGATTTCTGCAATTACCTCTCCTACCCATGAAGCGTTTTAGCGCCCCTAAGAAGGCTTGGGTAGACAAGTCACTGACTACTTCGAGGTGTGTTGCTTTAGTTGAGAAGCAACAGAATACTGCTATATAAGATTTTTGAGGTCTTTTACCGCTTATCTTGAAATGTGTCCATATTGGTCCGCAAAAATCCACCCCTGCATTTACAAACGGTCTTGCTGGTTGTACTCGATTAGCTGGGAGGTTTCCCATTAATTGTGATAACATTTTGGGCTTTGCTCTCGCACAACTCACACAGTGCTGTACTATGGATCGTGCAATTATCTTTCCCTTCACCGGCCAAAAGCGCTGTCTTGTGATTGCAAGAAGCGTTTGAGGACCAACATGCAGATTTTTAATATGTAAATCGGTCATCAAGAGTTTAGTAAATGGATCTGAGTATGGTAGTAGCATGGGATGTCTGGCGTCGTACGATATGTTTGCTGCTTCTAATCTTCCTTCAACACGTAAAATCTGCCTATGATCCAAGAACGGGACAAGATTGCTTAAGGAATTGTTTTTGTTCAATCCCTTGTTCCGTGACAACTGAGTTATTTCTTCCTTGAAGTATTCTTCTTGCATAGCCTTAATTATTATGAATAATGCTTCGTCCAGTTCCTTAGCTGTAAGGGATGCTACCCCGTTTAAATTTTCGTAGTTATTTATAATTATTTAATAATAGATATGAACCGGAGGATATAAGCAGTTACACGCTTTAATCGCTGAAATGAGTTGTGATGATTTATTCTGTTTACAAAATGTCCAGGTACTGTTCGGCTTTTGCTTGAAGTGCTGTTCCTTTCCTTTCAGGCTGATAGCAATCTGTTTTTGGAATAAATGGAGCTGGCCATATTGACTCGTTCCCGTGCAAAAATGGAGGACCATAAAACCATAAATGACAACCTTCCAATTTTCCGGGATTTATACTTATCAAGATAAGATGTCCGCTGGGTTATGTTTTGAATCAACATGCCGCCACTGTTGCGGCAATGTAAGCGTTTGAATTGCTGCGACACGATTGGCTACGAAGGTGTGAAATGATGCTGATGACGCATTCAACCATGATAGTACTATTTCTGAATCGGTCCAGAAAAAGGTGGGCTTAGCCTTAAAGTTCATATCTGTTTTCACACGATCCGTTAATTCTGCTGCAAGTTTGGCTGCACACAACTCAAGACGTGGTAATGTGGTTTGTTTAATGTGTGCGACTCGTGACTTAGCACACAATAATCTGACAATTACTTGTTTATTCTTGCTTACTGATCTTATATAGATGGCAGAGCCGTATGCCTTTTGAGATGCAACTGAAAACGCATGGATCTGTACTGAGGTTGGTGTCTGCTGCGAGAATATGTGTCTCGGAATTTTTACATCATTAAGTAACTTTAAATCTTCTCGAAATTTAATCCACTGCTTATGCAATTCCATAGGTCTTGCTGCATCCCAGTCCAATTTGAGTACCCATAATTGTTGTAAATGTATTTTGGCGGTCACTATAACCGGTGCCATTATCCCAAGAGGATCAAATAAATGAGCAATATCTGAGCACATTGGTCTTTTGGTAATCTTCCCTTGCTCAGTCCACGAGGTTCGAACACAAAATGTACCAGTTTTTGGGAGCCATGTTAATTCCAAGGCCTTGGCGTGTTCTTCTGCCTTATTATCAAAGTCAAGTTGAACCTCTAGGTCTTCTTGCGGCAAATTCTCCAACATACATGGATGATTTGCAGACCATTTTCTTAGGTTGAAATTTGCTGATTTTAATAACTCCTTAAGCTGAGTTTGACTTTCAATAGCGCATGATAAACTATCTGAGCCTGTCATTACGTCGTCGACGTAGAAATCGCGTTTAAGTATTTCGGCTCCTAATGGATATTTTCCTTGTTCCTCTTCTGCCAATCTTTGAAGACACCTTGTAGCAAGATAAGGTGCCGAAGTGGTTCGGTATGTAACAGTACTAAGCTGGTAACATTTTAGCGCTTCATTCTGATGGTTTCTCCAAAATATTAACTGCAAATTTCTGTCATCTTCATGGAGTTCAATCTGTTATGTATGCAATCGCATATACCATTTGGGTTTCGTTTATCCAAATCAATAGCCAAAATTTAAATCCTAATTTCCTAATCCCTCGAGTTATATCAAAAACAAAAACAAAAATTTAATTACTAATCCCATTTTCCACAAAATTGGCAAAATAAACAAAACCAAACGAAACCCGAATAATATTTTCATCATGTGTAAATGTTCACAAAGAATTTACATTGTCTCACGTTCATAACGTGAAAAATGAATTTATCACCGTACGCGACGGTGAAAAATAATTCAATCAGGTTACATCCTGAAGCCGTCGCGATCGTGGGAAGCTTAAGCACAGCTTGACCACGGCTCCCATTTTTTCACAGCGGAAGAAAATTGTCCACGCGACAATTTTCGCGAAAAGCTCTGGGTTCACCTTATGTGAACTCCAGAATTAGTTAGAGTCTGAATTTAACCATCGAGTGAATTATCAACCTTCACGAGCGGCGGACGGCGATATTTCTTTGGCGCGGATAAGTTATACAGTCGGTGCAAGTTACTTCCTTTAAGTTAAATTACTAGTGTTTAGCGATTTAAGGGAATTCTTGTGAGAACCTGTGTAGTAAAGAAAAAAAAAATAAAACAAAATAATACACAAACAATATCAACAGTTATTCCCCGAGCGAACAGACGTAACCCGCAGCAGTTACCGTTGATTAAAATATACAACAAATCTGCCGATACATTTTTTCTATATCGACAGTGAAAACAAATCTGTGTAATCGGAAGCGAAGTAATATTGAAAATAAATCATCTTGTACCTTCGGGCCTACTGCTAGTAAGTCATTCAAGGAAACGTTTGATGATGTGGTCGCTGATCCGTCGAAGACCACACGGAGCTTAGTGCTGCTGCTATCTGGCTTGGCTACACAATGATGTGGTAAAAAATAATAGGGTTTTTTTATTTCTCCAAAATCAATTTCTATCATGTGACCTAGGCTAATGTATTCCTTCATGAATTTGACATATTGGTCTTTCAATGCTTCGCTTTGGTTAGTTTGCGTTCGATTGCATAGAACCTGCGTTGAGCTATATCCATTGATTCGCGAAGTTTGTTGGGGTATTCGATTATGGGTAGCTTGACAACAAAACGACCTCGTGCGTTTCTAAATGTGGTTTGGTTAAAATGAAGCTCGCATCTTTTTTCTGCAAGTGTCAGGGGCTTATTTATTGCAGTTTCGTGATTTTCTCCCTGTTCCAAAACCCAAAATTTCTCCAGTTGATGGTCTAATCCTGTATCTTCATTGCACATACCACAAGTTGCTTGCGACTGACTTATTTCAGAAATCTTTCCAGATACTATCCATCCTAGGAGAGTGTTTTGAAGTATCGGGAGATCTTCTCCAAGCTTTATATGTCCCACGGACATTAATTGATGATAGAGTTCGGATCCAATGAGGAAATCTATAGTACGCGGCACATGAAAACTTGGATCTGCTAGCTTTATGTTGCTAGGGATATTCCAGTTAAAAATATCCAGCAATTGTGTAGGCTGACAGGAGGTGATCTTTGGTAATATGAGTGCTTCTAGTCTTGATGAAAATCCGCTGGTTTTGGATAGATATGCCGTCATACTCAAAGATGAGGTAAAACGAGGCCAGAAGGATGAGCCGATCGCGATCAGTACCCATTTCGGGTGGGTCATCTTGGGGAATACAACAAATACTTCAGTACAACAGACTTCAGCGTTCAATATTACGACTCAACTAAGTGACAGTCTAGAAAGTCAGCTTAGGAAGTTTTGGGAGTGCGAAGAGATTCCAAGTAAACCAAGATTAAAACCAGATGATGAGAAATGTCAGAAGATATATGCCAGTACTTACCAAAGGCTGGACAATGGACGATATCAGGTCCAATTGCCATTTGTGGATAATGGTTATCCAAATTTAGGAGAGTCTCGGCAGCAAGCACTGCGACGATTTTCTTCGTTGGAAAGGAGATTCAAGAAGGACCCTCAGCTCGAACAAGAATACAAGTGATTTGAATCACATGGAGGAAGTGGCTCCACCAGTTCATGGAGGGCCACACTACTATATTCCTCATCATGCTGTCTTCAAGGACAATAGTACTACGCGCTTGAGAGCAGTTTTTGACGCTTCTGCGCCTAGTACTAATGGACAATCGCTATATAAGCAATTGTTGGTAGGCCCAACTCTACAGCCGAAATTGTTTGCGACTCTTCTCAAATGGAGGAAGCACAGAGTCGCACTCACAGCGGACATCGAGAAGATGTACAGAATGATTCTGTTGCATCCGGATCATCGCACATTTCAGCGGATCATCTGGATAAATCCGGAGACGGGGAAACTTCAGGATTACCAATTGAAAACGGTGACCTTTGGAGTATCTTCAGCACCATACCTTGCTGTGCGGACATTACAGCAACTTGCTGAAGACTCTAGGAAGATGTGGCCTGCAGCAGCAGACGTCGTATGCACCGACTTCTACGTGGACGATCTACTGACTGGAGCGGAGTCAGTAGAAGAAACACAGATCCTCCAGGAGCAAATACTGGAAATGTTGAAGTCTGGAGGCTTCAACCTTCGGAAATGGGCTAGCAATGATCCCAAATCATTAGCCAATCTTTCTGAGGAACAAAGAGAGATAAAGTGTTCATTAGAATTTAATGAACACGAAGCAATAAAGGCCGTGGGGATAAACTGGCAACCCAAACTGGACCAGTTTTTCTTCTCGATAGCATTGCCAGCAGAAAGTGGTGCTTCAACTAAGCGAAGTATTCTGTCGGCAGTGGCTTCTTTATATGATCCACTGGGATGGATCTCGCCTGTAATCATAGTTGCGAAAATATTACTACAAGCACTATGGATTGCAGGCAGCGATTGGGACGCAAAGGTCCCAGAATTACTACAGCAACAATGGCAGACTTACAAAGGTGAATTGAAAAACTTAGAAACTCTGTGAATTCCAAGATGAATTGCATGGACACCTAAAGCCAAGAGCGTACAGATGCATGGATTCTGCGATGCTTCTATCAAAGCATATGCCGCAGCAATCTATCTGCGTGTAGAGACTGCAGATGGGAATGTAACAACTACCTTGCTGACATCGAAAACAAAGGTTGCACCCATCAAACCAATCACTTTGCCACGACTGGAGCTTAATGGAGCAGTTGTTCTTGCGCGACTAATTCAGACAACTATCAAGGACATGCAGTTGTCTGATGTCACAATCTTCGCTTGAACGGACTCGACGATTACCCTGCAATGGATCCGGAGTCATCCAACGAGATGGAAAACCTTCGTGGCAAATCGTGTCGCCGAGATCCAGGAGACACTGCTTCCTAGCTGCTGGCATCATGTTAGCACTAAGGATAATCCGGCAGACATAGCGTCCAGAGGATGTACAGCGGAGAGCTTAATCCAAAGCAAGCTATGGTGGAATGGGCTGGATTGGTTAGTGCAGCCTTCTACAACATGGCCACAACTGGCAGTGCCTGGAGTCCCGACCGATTTGGAGGCGAAGAAACAAGTTTCGTTCGTCGGAACCACAGAACCCGCAGATGAGTTTCTTAAGTATTCGTCATTTAGCAAACTACTGCGTGTTACTGCGACAATGTTGCGTTTTATGCACAATTGCCGAAACCCTGATGCCAAAAGATCAGGTTCGCTTACAACTTTGGAGTTGCAAGAAGCGAAATATACCATTTTAAGGCTCGTTCAAAAATCAGCCTTTGCGCAGGATATCTTGCAACTCACCAAGAATCAGCCCGTCAGCAAAGGAAGTCGTTTGCTGAATCTAAACCCCATATTGTCTGAGGATGGGTTGATTCGTGTAGGTGGTCGATTGGACAATGCAACAATGCCTTATTCTAGACGGCATCCAATCATTTTGCCACCAAGGCACCATGTTACAACTCTTATTGTCAACAAGATTCATTTGGATACAATGCATGGTGACCCTATGTTGACGTTGAATGTCAGTCGGGACGAGTATTGGATTTTAGACGCCAAACGAGCAATAACAAAGCAAATACACAAGTGTGTAGTGTGTGCTCGACATCGACGGCTGACAAGAAGTCAATTCATGAGTAATCTCCCAGCACACAGAGTGAATGTTACGAAGCCTTTCACTCATGTGGGTTTAGACTATGCTGGGCCTATTTTGTTGAAAACGTCTCCACACAGATGTACCAGGAAGTATAAGGGATATATTTGTATATTCGTTTGCATGGCGACCAAGGCGATTCACTTGGAACTAGTCTCCGATCTGACTTCAGCAGCCTTCATAGCAGCCATCAAAAGGTTTGTTGCGAGACGAGGGCTTTGCACAGATATTTATTCCAACTGCGGGACTAACTTCGTGGGAGGAAAAAATCAGTTGGACAAGGAGCTAGCGGCAGCAATAAAAGAGAATAGCAGCGGAATTGGGGAAATGCTTGCGTTGAAGGGAATAACCTGGCATTTCAACCCACCTGCAACTCCGCATTTCGGTGGACTCTGGGAGGCGGGCGTGAAGTCGGTGAAGCACCACCTGCGACGGACTGTAGCCAATACAACCTGTACATACGAAGAGTTGGCTACTGTCCTCGCACAAGTGGAAGCATGCCTAAATTCACGTCCGCTATGCCCCATTGGTAACAACGTGGAAGACTTGGAGGTATTAACCCCAGCTCATTTTCTGATTGGTCAGCCTGCAAACGCAATACCAGAGCCTGATAAGCTGGATGCAACCCCAACACAGCGTTGGAAGTATGTGCAAACACTCGCCCAACAGTTCTGGAGAAAATGGACGAGAGAATATTTGCACAGGTTGCAACAAAGGCCGAAGTGGTTGACACCACAAGAGGAATTAAAAATTAATGATGTTGTTCTTCTGAAGGATGACAACATCCCGCCAAATCATTGGCCCCTGGGAATAATCAAAGAAGTCTAACTGGCCTAACTAGAGTTGTAAAAGTACAAACGAAAAGCAATGAACTTGTTAGGCCAATCACAAAGATTTGCCGTTTACCGGTGGAGAACGAGGATATCAAGACGAGATGACTAACAAGTGTTTATCTTACAGGAGTGTCGTCATGTCGTGTAGTCCTGTGTTCCATGTGTTGCGTAAACTTTGTGTATTCTAACAAACATTTTTTGCAGATGGAGGAATACGACTTTAACCAAGATACATTGTGCATCTTTTTTTTTTAGGCGGAGGGGGGAATGCGTTACGCACCTAGGGGCACTAGCCCCCCGTGTGCCGGACTCCCCGCGATTCGGGTCTACCGGCTAAACCCCCCCTCCCTGTTTCCAGGCCACCACCCCGGGGCCGTCGTTAGACATTACTTCGGGATGATGACCCTTTATTTGGCTTACCAAGCCTCCCCCCGGAAATCTGAGGAAGGCCAACCCTGCACTCCACCCGGAAGCACAAGGTCTGCGCCCCTCCCTCTTTTAAGGGCCCCACGGTCCGCCGCCGAATCGGACCCGCATCCCTCTCCCCTAGGGCCCCAAAGCTAGGCTCCAGAGGAGAGCGATGCGAGTCCAGCACGGCAGGTCAGTGCACCTCCCCACCAGCTCCCCATCACCCCAGAGGGACGCTAACCCTGCGCCCCCGTCAGGCGCACGAGGCCGGCGTCCCTTTCCTTCTGTTTGAGGATTGCCTCCACAAAGGAGGCAATCCTCGCCCACTCCTCCTCTCCCTGTAACATAACCCCAACAATATTGTCCGGGGTTATGCCACCATGAATTTCCTCCACCGTCCTCCTCTCCGCCCTCCATCTTTCACATTCAAAGAATGTGTGGAGGGCAGAGTCCGAAGGGGAGTCGCAGTAGACACAGGCGGCATCCGGCGTCTTCCCTATCCTGTGGAGGAAGGACCGGAAGTGCCCGTGTCCCGTCAGCATTTGTGTGAGATAATAATTAATTTCCCCATGCTGACGGTTGAACCAGATGTCCAGCTGCGGTATGAGCCGCGCTGTCCATCGGCCCCGCGACTCCCCTTCCCATGTCTCTTGCCACGCTCCCAAGGTGCGGGACCTCCCCTCCTTTGCAGCCTCCTTCCTCCCCAGCACGCGTTTGTTCCGGTGGACAAATTGCCGCTCCCTGGCTTGAAGGTCAATGGGGATGACCCCCGCGACCACCAGAGCCGCCGGCCCCGAGACCGTGCGGTATGAGGACGCGATGCGCAGTGCAGCCCGCCTCTGTACCGCCGCCAAGCGCTTGCGGTACTTTTCGTACCGCAGCGCGTCGGCCCAGACCTCGGCGCCGTACATCATGATGGATTCGGCGGTTCGGATCTCCTCCCGGAAGGTGAGCCTGCAGTCCAGACTCACCCCCAGGTATTTCACGGCCGCCTTGGTCCGGACCACCTCGTCCCCCACCCGCATCTCCCGCATAAGCGGGATGCGCTTCTTTGTGAGGAGCACTATCTCGGTTTTTGCTAGAGCCAGCTCTAAACCGTGGCCGCGCATCCAGGAACCGACCCGACGCATCACCTGGTTGAGTCTCCACTGAGCCTTCTCGACATCTCTGGCGATAATTACCGCAGCGATGTCGTCGGCGTACCCAACCAGGAAAGACCCCTCCGGCATTTCCATACGTAGGATCCCGTTATATGTGTAGTTCCATAAGTCGGGACCAAGTATGGAGCCTTGAGCCGCCCCCGCCGAGAGCACCTTCGTTTTCGGGCCATCGTCGGTGCCAAAGGTAATGGAGCGATCCTTCAGGTAATCCCCCATTATTTGGAGGAGGTACTCCGGTACGCTGAAGTCTCGCTCCAACGCATCCAACACGTCAGCCCATCTGACCGAGTTGAACGC
>QYTT01027049.1:0-10008 GCA_006980735.1 Dasypogon diadema
GAGAAATATATTCAAGATCTCGGTAACTGGGATTTTCTTTATAATTGCGAAACTGCCATGCTGGAAGCTACTCTGATCTATACTTGCACTTATCCCATTACAGGGTAAACCTACGTAATTTCGCGATGTACTTTATTTCATGATAAGAAACACGGAAATTGTTTTAGAGTAGGATATACGTTCTACATTAAACATTAATAATCTTCAATAGAGCACAGACAAACCTGTCCATGGTGAAATAAATTTGAACTTAACCCATTCGAGACGGATTATGATAAAAAGCTCTCTCGCTTGCAAAAGCATTTTAGTATGGAACTTTCTCACGAATGTTTCTAAACGAAATCTCGTCTCGAATGGGTTAATTGATCAAACACTTTCAAAGCTTTCATCGTAGAAAAACTTTGTATCTCTGAGAGCGTTTTGAAAAAGAGGAGATTTGGTGGATTGCTAATTCAATGTTTCAGATTTTTGTATGCAATTTTAATCTAAAAATATCTTAGTTATTATTTTCTTCTTCTAAATAAAATCAAGTAAAATTATGTATGTGCTCTCACGAAATTAAATATACGAGTACTATCATGAAATTTGGTATACTTTTAATGTTGAACGAAAATTTTTACTTTTACTATGAATTTGCGTTGCTTATTTTTTTGTGGTATATAGGAAAAGTATAGAAATGTTTAATTTTCTTAAATATAAGATATAAAATCGGGTGCAGTAAACCAAAATTTTCTTTGAGATATTTAATTCAAAGAAAATATGTTTGACTACATGAAATGAATAAAAGAAAATATGAAGAAAAAAGAAGATTGCCTATTTGAGTTTTTTGTTAAATTCCAAAATACCAAATTACTAAAATACCGAGAGTTGTATTTCTTAGAGTAGAGCAGATGACTTCTTGCGATTTGTTCCTCTGCTGACAACTCGCTAAAAAAGAAGGAAGAATAGAGACTTTTTCGCTATTTTCATACAATTAGGTCGGCCATTTTGATTCCATCGTTCCACTATAATTTTGTTAATTTCTTCCTTTTCTTATCTTGATTAAAAAACTTGTTCATTTCAAATCGATCTAATTTTAATTTGCTTCATTTTCGGAATAATACCATAATTTTACACAGTACAAAAATTTTGAAGATCCATAAAACTTTCATAATATGGCGATCATGGCGGTATCGTGTCAATTTTGCCTGTTTCTAACATTGCAAAACAACTTTGGAGACTTTTATCTTGTAGTTCATTTTGAATTGTGTTTAGGAGCACACATGTTTTTCGGACTCCATAAATTTTGTTTAATTTTGGGGATAAACCGTTTTTTTTGTCGTGAATTAATGTGAAATGTTAACGTTTAAAACTGTACTTTCTATAGCACACATACTTTAAAAGTAACCAAATCAACACAGAATGCAACCATTTCAAAACTATGTGCAACCAGTTCAAAACCATACACAACCAAATCAAAATCACTTGCAACTTTTTCAAAAATGCAACAACTTCTTCAAATACAAAAACAACCCTTTCAAATTCAATTGAAACCATTTCAAAAACAAATATAACTGTATAGCAGTTTTAGAAATATTTTAGATTTGTATATACATATATATATTAATATGAGTAATTTGGTAGTCCTGAAGAGGATCTCTTTTGTGTACATTCGTAAGACGTCTCAACTTAATCTCTCATCCGCAGCGGCAAAAGACAGCTTTACTAGCATGCTCATTACATAGTTGTTACAATCATTTTGTCGCAATATTTGCAGGCTTTGTTCAATAACGTTAATGAGAGTTCGATCATTTTGCTCCTCTTCAGAAAGTAACTACCTGAAGCTTTGATTTTGGAAAATGCATTTTCTATTGGATTAAGCATAGGCGAATAAGAAGGTAAAAATTTAAGGAAATAGGATTTACTGTAGTTGATATCACGAACTTCTGCGACTTTATGCATTCGCACATTGTCCATAATAAACCAAACACCATCCATTTCTCGGTCGTCAATCAAAATTTGAACTAACTCCCTTAGGAAAATGCAAAACTTAGTCGAATTACAAGTAGAGTCTGAAATTATTTCAAAATGTTTAAATTTCGCAAGAGACCGAGAAATCATTTTGCGTCCAAAAACAATTTTTTGCTCCCCATAGTATTGCCATAAGCACAGTTTACTGTTACTTTCACATACCATATCAAAATAAAATAAACAAAACGAAAATAATTTGAAAAGTTTCAATATATAATCTCGCCGACACAAAAGTTTTTTATTGTTCCTTAAAGCATTCGATACATACAAAACGCAGGAGTATATCATAGGCAGATTAAAGACATTATATGATAAATAATCTAAATATACATTAAAATTATTATATATAATGATAAATTCAAGAAAAAGTAGTAAAGATATTTATTTAGCTCTTTTAAGGAAAATTGCTAATTTTCATGCTAGCAAATGGGTGTAAGATTTTGATATTTGCGTTCGAATTACTTTAAGATTGCAGCCACTGTTAATTCAAAGATTGTTTGTTGAAAATATTGAAGTTGCTTTATGCAGTAATAGACATTGAATTCTATTGAAAGACTGTAAAACTAGCTTATTTTAATGTCTAGATATCTTGAGTGTTTTGAAATAGATATCGAAGCTTATTGGAAAGTCATGCTAACTTGGAAAAACAGTTTGGAAGAGGGCATGATTTCTCAGTCCCTGTTAAAGCATTAGTATTATCATTTTATCAGCTCTCTGATTCATTTATACTGTGAGAATCACACAAATCACACTGATAGTAATGGTGTTAAGAGACTATTGATAAAAGATTTGGCACATCAGTAACAATACCAACCAGGTATGCAGTTAGATAGCTAGCGGATATTCAATGTATACCTAGATTCCAACATATCTGCCATTTTGTATCCAAGAGATTTCCGTTTCCGCTGAAAGTAGAATTTGCTCCCTCAATAAATAAGTCCCAGAGACCAACTTTTAAATCGTGGGAATCAATTTGAGAAAATAATGTTTTTCTCACGATTAACCCTTTGCACTCCAAAGGTGAGTGTGATTCACCATTATATTGCAGCAACTTAGGCGTTGATTTTGAATTTGTATTCAATTAAATACTATAAGCTGATAGGTGACTAATTAGGTCAATCCTAGGTTGTGCTTTTTATTATAAAAATTTTATTAGGTTGTCATTTCGTAATAATAAATGTCCTTGAGGTTATAAATGATTAAATATTTCTGAAATTGCATAGTTGCAGGTGCTGGAAAAGCTCGGAGTGCAAAGGGACAAGGGTTATTTATATGTCGGTTTGTCTAGAGTTGGCATTCCGGAAAACCACCAAAAAATAGTAAAGCGCTAAGCATATTATACAAAGCTGTTCTATTTCTAACCAATTAAAACAATATTACAAAGACCTATCCAAAACTATAATATATACCTCTTTTCGAACCCTATACGAACAAAGTCGTGCGCTATGCTATTCTTTGCTAATAAAGGCTTGCTCCAAGTGCATTAGTTGAGTTCAAACCTGGTCTCCTTTAGTCATTTTATAAGGCAAGTATAGCATATTTTGGAAGTATATTAATTTCAAATGCATATTAAAATATGATTAAAACTTGACAGTTGATTTGATGTACTTTATTTCAATCTAATAATGAAATTTTCGGTTCATCGTTCTGATGATGGTCCCTGAAACTTTGTCAACTATCAATGTAGATATTATCCGCATTATATCCAAAATTCTGCAAATTTTGATTGGTTGGATTTGATTTTTTTTTGCATCCAATGTCTAATCAAATGATCTGGCAAAATAAGCTAATAATCATTAATTGCAATGAAGAAATGCATGCCATATCAAATCCCCCGAAAAATTTGTCATATACTTTATCATGGAGTCATAATCTATTTCATTCAATCTACTAAAAGGAAGGTTTAGACTGATAAGAGGCTACAGAAGTGCTTGAAAGCTCCCTTGGGTAATGAATCTCCATATGGTAACCGCTGCTCAAGGCGATAATTTAATGGGGAACTCCCCCCATTATTGACGCCAAGAAGGGAATCAGTTAAATATTCCCTCTAAACTTTTTAGATTGCATACAATTCTTCTTCAAGCGTTAATGGACCTTCTGAAGTTGTAAGAAATTAGCAAACACTTATTAATTCGATTACCAGCATGGGCTTGACTCTTGTTCTTTTCAGGAATGATGTGTATAAAGTGTGCGTTGGTGAACCAGATATGAATATGGATTTACTGGCACATGTGCGATTAGGTTAACCAACCGAGCTGTATGTCAAAGAATCAGACTGAACTTTGTCTAGGACTGGAGTTTTCCAACTCAAGATGACCTTTTTCGTCGTTTTAAATTATTTATAATTTTTTTCAGCATAGATTACAGTTGAGGTATTTACATATGCAGTGATTTCCAAAGTAATTAACACATTAGAATAACACCGCAGAGTATTACTCGAATATTACTTAACATTCTGAGCACATCGAATCCAGTTCTCAGTACAGCGACGAATTTTATTCAAAATTGCCTTGAGCCTCTATGTCAATACGTCGAGATACTTCAGTAAAGAAATCATATTTTCGATTCAACTTCGTACCCTGCCTCTGAACCCCTTGTCTTATAGAATCAATGAAGACATACTCTCGAACGATATCTTGTTGGAAAATATTCAGGCCTTGAATATATGTATAATAGTTACCACAAATCTAAATTCACGTGTTATTGATAATATTGACCGACTTGATTGACAATAACTAGAGTATGCTATAATGTTGAGCCTCTAAATGAAAAAATCTTTCTCTGCACTAGATATTGCTTTTTATATTTCTATTTTACTATTAAATGCATGTAGCTTCTACCATAGAGCATAGAAGGATATCGTGAGTTCCTAAATGGGTTCATAAGTTCCCAAATTCTTTTTTGATTTTTTAGCATTTTGCCTTAAAATGATACTGAGATGCCCACGGAGGACTTTTCCTTGGTCAACACTGTGGCCGACTTTTAGTACAAAGGGGTCAGAAAAGAATTGCAAACAGAGTGTCCTCATTATTCACACAAAAAATAAGGATTTCTATTTCAATTATCTTTTTTTTACTGAGTACGAGAGATATATGTTAAAATTCAACTCTGTTCAAAATAAATGCCAAAACGTTTAACAACAAAAGGTTACCATGTTGTAGTGTAAATGTTCTACCTGTATCTTATCAATCTCAGTCTAAGAATCGGAAGGCTTAATACAATAAGTGATTATCCTTATTAAGGTTTCATGCACACTCATATTTGAATAGATCAAATTAATTTTATTCATCTCATTAGCGACTTTGTGCCTAGAGAAGCCATTAAACTCAAAAAGTGATATTTAACTTTGTCGTCCTTTGACACCACCCCGTGGATTGTAAGCCTCAAGCCACTGTTAAGTAAATTCATTTAACCGATAAAACCAGAGCAGGGTGAATATTTGACCTGTGCGAGGAAGGGGAGGGGCGGGCTGACTTAAGTCCCTTGTTAGCTTAAAAATTTAATTGGCAGAGCCCGTTAATTTATGCACCGTCATGGACGTAATTTGGCTTACATCCTCGTGCGGTTATCTCCTGGGAAGCTGGGAGAGATAAGAATTTTTCCGGTATTTGAATTCACGTGGAACCATACATCAAAAATTTTGCCTGATAGAGCGGCAACGGCGCGGCGAGGCAATTTTCATTTTTGCTAGTTCAGGGAAAGTTTGTGGTTTAATTTATTAAGAATTTAGAGGAAATTCCGGAACCCTTGAAAGTAGTTCACATCTGTTTTTAACAGTGGTCCTGCACCCTGTTATTTATGTATTGTACTTTTGCCAGCACTTCCGGGCCTTGTAATCAATGCCCCAATGATATTAAATTATTGAACCACCCTGTTCCTGTCGAATATTGTCCTGGAGATTTTCACAAATTCTGGCCCTCCGCATCAGTATTCATGCTATTTGCGTGAAAGTTTTCCTTACATATTTAGAACAGCTGTCACCTGCTACCAATTTATGGAGAGTACAAATACGAGAGAGAATTTGTGCCAACAATGACCCAAATCTAGTGTGAAATCATCGTAAATTTAGATCACGTTTCAAACTCACCGTTTTATTCCTCAACTTCTATTAGAAGATTCCTGCTCTCGTGCTGTTGATGCAGGAACAGCATAGGTGCTTGGGGGAAATATGACATTCTCGAAGAATAAAGGAATTCCCGACGTTCGCTACCTCACTTCCTATGTCTATGTCGTCTAAGCAAACTCATGCAACCAAAAGCTGTCGAATACAAAACGATATCGTTGTGAAAATAACAGGGAATATCCAAGAGATTGGATTTCATAGTATGCATTTAAAGCAGGTGTGGGAGTCTCAGGTTAATACAACATTAATTTTCCAAATTTCAATTAGAACTCTATTAATCCCGGTCAGCTTACAATAAATGAGCACAATAGGGCTAACGCCAGATAACCTAGAAAAGATCCTTCCAAGCCGAATTACATTATCCCGCCTGTTATGGGAAACAGAGTGGCTAATAATTTATTAATGAAGTTATACAAAAATGAGCAACCTCCCAGCCTGATTCCCTCCATCAGCAATGGGTTGAATGATATCACTTCGTTAGCTTCTGCTCTGTACGTGTGAAAAAGGCACTTCATTATTTATTTCCCCACGATGGACGTGCTGTCCTTAGGTAGAAACTTTAGGGTCAGCCAGAATGGCTTTAAATTGAATCGATTTGGAGCTTTTTGTGACCAACGGAATAAATTAATATGCAGAATTTGTAGATTTCATTAAATTTAATTAAACATCAGGACCGGCTAATAAAGTTTACGTTTACGCTGCACCGTAAACTTTCTTGTACTTCCACAGAGCGCCTATTCTCTTCTTGATAGATAGGCTAAATTGGATTTTTATAAAATGTTAACAAAATTTCTTTCTTTTGGCTATTGAAGGCGGGCCTGTCGATGTGTCTGCCTGTCTATTGCAAACCAGCTGAATGACTTTGCAGGGAGTTATCTAGTGACGAGACGCCAAAATAAAACAAAATAAAAGAAATTCAGCGCCTAGATTGTGCGATAAAAGCAAGTTCAAAACGTTGACTGTCACAATTAGCATAGAAGCTTTCGTGAGAGAATTGCGTGTTAAAATGCATTTGTTTTGAGAGAACTTTTAAATCGGGGTCACGGGTACTCAACGTATTAATAGTGAGAATCTCCGGCTGAACGTTACTGCAATAGATTGACTGTTGGAAGAACTATAACAATCTTAAACGTTCTAGGAGACATCCACACTCTCTTTTTCTTAGCAGCTTGCAATCCATTATGTGGATTAAGGCTCCTATTTCGACGAGAGTTTTGTTGTTGTCGCATTTCTCCATACCAAGTATTAGAAGAGAACAACTTTTCGCGAGACTAAGGAAAATCTAATTATTGAAATTTCCTAGATAAGGAGAATATTCACTAAGTCCATATATCACCGATTTGAACCTTTTATACCCTAGATGTACGACATTATAAGTTTAATTAAAGGCGTTAGTAACGCATAAAAATATTCATAATACTCAGAAAAAAAACTATATTGCAATTAATGGAAGAAGAAAGGAAGTTGTTTGATAGATGTCCGTCGGTCTATCTGGAGCTGTTAAGATATATTATTAACTTTATTATTAATTTCATGAATGAACACTTATATAGATTGCACTGAAGGCTTTCCATACAGTAATATCTAAATACAAATCTTTCCCAGTCATTTTCAAATTTTGTATGGCATGGCTTTCCCTGATTGACTGAAATTTATCTTTCTTCAAAATTACGATTGGTAATTTTTTAAGATTTTAAAATTAGTCTGACCAGATGTAATTTGCTTAATTAAAAGATTTAGATTTTAAATTCGTAGGAAATTTTCGATTAGCGTAGATGTATCTTGTAGCAACTCGTGAAATTAATAATTTTCTGCTATTCCGTACAAAGTTGATTTCTCAGTTGTGTAGTTAATTATCATCATATTCCCCGTGGTATAATTAATTATTATTATGGGTATGTTCTAGCAAAATCGCTCTACTCATCAGACAACTAAAATCCGCAGGCAGATTTTAGATCCTGAAAATTTTAACTCCCATTAAAAATTTTGAAGGCAAATTAATAACTGTGAAACCATAGTAATAAATTTCTAATTTGATAAATGCCTTCAGAGGTTTGAGAAGGAACTAAGAAGCAGTATCTGGGAATTATCTCGAAAGTTCGACGAACAAATTAATTTAATAATCGCTTCACTTATATTTGAAAAAATTTTTATTAATATTCACTTTTTAAAATTTTATTAGTAGAAAATTATGAATTTGAATGAGCTCAGTTTCATCTCCGATAGCCGAGCATAACGTACCCAACTTTACGACACTCCAGAACTGATTTTAAACACTTCCTCACTCCTCACTAGTTAAAGCTATGCAACGTCGGAAGGTCTATTTTCACATTATCAAATCATCTCAGATGGTGTTTTACATATTTCCGGATATCTTCGGAGTTTCCCTATAACCTGCAGGACAACCATTCTGTGGTTATACAGCGTGAAGGTGATAAATGTTGATTTGAAAAGATTAGCTTTGAAATTCCTGGTGAATAAGAGTTTGTAGGCCATTTTCACTCTCCATATACCAGTTATAATAAATTCTTATTCAAAATAATATGTCAGAAAACTTCCAAACAAATAGTGATCTTATGCAAGATGATTTATTGTTAAAATCAGATATAATAGGGATTCCACTCAAGGCCTAATATAATCAAAAGTGCGAACGGGGAGCTAACTTAGTAGAGTGCAGAAAATCGATAAGTAACTCACTTCAGTAACATTTTGAACGAAAGCATTAGACGAACGTTCGTAGCTGCAGGTTGAGAAATCTACATACAATGCTTTAGGAAGCATAAAGCTCTTCATTACAATTTAACTTACTTAATGGATAGCTCAGCACTTTGGAATTAGTACCTGATGATTTAAAACAATCTATCTTAAAATCATTCCATAAGAAAAGCGATATTCTTATGTGGTCTCACATCTACAAATTTTCTCCTCTTTGGGCTCGGGTTCTATTCCTACAAAGGGTGAAGTGATTTATCTGAGTAGCAGTGATTAAGGCAATTCTATTGACGAGAATTGTACCTGCTAAGTCACTGGGATTATTGAACAGTAAAAATTTCATGACAAAAATTGTTGCTCACTTACTACACTTGTCGAGCTAAAATGTCCCAATCTCCTCCCCCCTAAAATTTCCCTCCGCCTAAGCTGTGCTGTGCATTATAGGACAAAAATAACAATACAGGTATGTTTATGAAATTGAGTGTACATGGCAGCAGCATCCTTAAAAAGGAGGTTGTATACACGTCAGTATCGAGATCGACAATCTACGAAACAAGCGTCCATCTCTAGAGTTCGTAACTTTTTGAAATGGCCAATACTTTAATCAAATTGTCACTTTGTAAATAATACTATTGCTGTTCCTCCGTTGCCATAGAATATAGATAACCGTATAGTTATCAGGGCGGTTATTCCCTATTACAGTATTGTGAGTTTTCGATTCGAAACTGCTTTTTCAAAGCTTAATTTCTCGTGACATTTTATTGCAAATTTATCACAGTCAAGCCTTCATATACTTAATCTATATATTAATTATACAAAGAAAGCTCCCGGTTCCGTATTTCAGCCACTTTTTTTATATGGAGTTTCATCGAGCTTTTCTTGAAATTTTATAATGGCAACACTGATCCGCATCGGTTCGAGGTTGCGTTCCTGGGTAACTTTGGTGTTAGTTCGGTGTCTGCCACCGATAAGTATGCAATACATGGATTTATTGGAACTTTTTTCATTATTCTGCTTGGTAAAATATTTTGCAAGTGTCTTTTTACTGCTTGCTTGCATGGGAGGATTAGGCCTACAGGGAACACCTCTGAAAAAACGCGCTTTGAAATTTAAGGTACAAATTGAGGGAACATATAAAAACGTTATGTCACTCATATACCTTC
>QYTT01029493.1:8791-22892 GCA_006980735.1 Dasypogon diadema
ATTTTTTCACATATGTACCGATTAAATTCTTCAATATTACTGATAAGTTCAAATGGTTTGTATATAGTAAGCAGACCATAAATTGTTATTCATTTACACACACTATGCACGTACGTACATATCTTATCTTAAATTAAAAATAATTCCTGAATATTTTATAGTCATTAATTTTCTTGAATACATTTGTATTGCGCTTTTAAGTGATGATATAATAATAATGGTAATACTAGTAATTAGTCAACCAATGGTAAGGTATGATGACAAATTTTTCTGTAAAAGATGCGACATTGCACCAAGCCTTTCTTAACAAAAATTATAAGTGTTTCTGCGGCTTAAAAAATTTCAGATTTGATTATAAAAAATGAAAAATGACTTCAGAAAATAGTAATTAAGTCGGTTGAGATTCTACAGCCCTTGTAGATGGTGTTTAAAGTGCTTGAAGAACCAAAATCGCCATCAACTATAACAAAACGCTAATTATATAATATATTATGAATATAGGCCTATTATCCTTTTGTCAATAAAAATGGTTTCCAATCAATTTAGCACTCCAGTTTTCGCACATTCCACAGTTATGAGTGAAATTGTGAAAGTATAGAATATAATCTCAAGTAAAAAGTTCTTTAAACGTGGTGTACCACAAAGATCAATTCTTGGTCCTCTACTTTTTAGTCTTTACTTTATACGCCGGTATAGCTGACATTATACCTCAATGCCAATTGATCTAATGGAACACTGTGTGTTTTGACTATATGAAGATTTCTAATGGATTAATAATTGGTCTGAGCAAAACAAATTAATGCTGAATCTAGACAAAAGAATTTGCTACAGGAGAGGTATCAACTGTAACATCTTACCCCCATCACGTAAATTCGTAAATTCTGTAAAACGCCTTAAGTTTCAGCTAAACTCGAAATTTATCTTTGTAGAATTTAATAATGTAAAACACTTTGTTGTCAACCTACCGCGGAATAGTCACATCTCTCCCTATACGACATATCTGCTTAGCTATCCTTTACACAGCGTAGATTGAAGTTTCTTTATAAGCTTACAAATGATCACCAACTTATTTATTTATTTTCTGCAATTGACCAGACAAGCAAATCTTTTGATTCCTCGGTATAGATCTCGATAAAACGAGCGTAAATACTTTGTTCTGAATTTCCTATATTCAGAACACGAGACCCACAAAGTCTTTGACAATTCTATTAGATCTTTAAACCTATTCTAATTTAACCCCTCTAGTTCTTATATATAGTTCTTTACTTATAGATTACAGGAAAACCTATAAGAAGTCCATGGCCTCTCTGTTATTTACATGCTAAATTTTTTAATACTGTCCATACAAAGTTACATTTGCAGTTGAAATGTATGCGAGAACATGTTTTCAACTACAATGTTATGTTTTTCCTCGGGATATATTATTTTAGTTACCACAAACAATTCCGGGTCAGATTTAAAAAAAAAATATGGTAGTACATATTCATCGTACGGAACCCTCTCCACGCGAGTTCAACTCGCACTTGTCCGGTTATTTTTATAAAATCTTGCTGATCACTTTTATCAGTTTCAGTAAAATTTATTTCATTCAAAAGCACAGTGACAATTTATTAAAAAGGGACAAATATGTGTAAATAAAGTAGCCAAAACACACTGCCTCAAATTCTACCAAGTATCAAAATATTTCCTGACACGAAACATCGTTTTAATACATCTGTGCATGTACGTGCATATTTGCGTGTACTGCATAATATTCACATAAAAAATCTATAAATCAGTTGAGAAAAACTCCCCCAGATTTGTCTTTATACAAACCGAATAGCCAGGTGTACTCATCCGTTTATATAAAAGGGAGCTAGAATTTAATGACAATCAAAGAGGGAGTGAACTTTTAATGTACATTATTTCCGGTGAATAGGATATAAAAGCATGACACATCTAATCACGAGTGACAATGATGATGGAAATTGAAAAGGTTTTCTTAAATAATCAATTTGAGAGATATGGAACCACGAAAGCAGTAATTCTTCAGCAATGACTCAATACCTTTCATGTAATTTAAATTCTCCTTTCCAGTGACTGATAACAGTCCACGTATATTTTGCTATGTGTAAAGCCTTATCTTATCATATCTCTTACTTAAAGATAATTGCCGAGAAACAAGTGAGAAAATTTACCTTCACTTTTATAGAAAACATTTCTGACTACCTGTGTAGCTTTTATTTAGCAATATATATATACCACTTATGATATTAAACTCCTGTTTAAATGTCTCAATAAAGTGGTCTACTAAAAGCAAATATTCATAAGAATATTTCGAATGTAATACGAGTTACCTTGAAATCTCCCTGAAATTGTTTATTAAATTATTTCATTCCGTCTTATCACATGAAGTGAAAAAGGATTCTCATGATTTGTATAAAGTTCCAGCATCTTTTGTAGGAAAACTTCCATAGCAGTTATAATATGAAACAATTTTCCAAAATCATTCGCTTTTATTTTGTAAATAGAGATACACATTCAATCTTTCCAAACAATCGATTTGCAGTTGCCTGAATTATTTTTACGTTGTTTAGAAGTTTCTTTGCATAGCTGTTTAAGGAAATTTGTTTGATTGAATTTTACAAATGTAACAAATTTGTAATGTTAAGCTTTGAAAATGCAGTTTCGAATCCAAAACACACGATATTACAATAAAGAATAAGCTTTCATGTGGAAAGAGGATATATGCAGCAATTTTTCCACTACTCACTTTAAACAACAGTATATCAAAAGGAAACATTGATTTGGGTCGTCGTGTATATTTAAAATAAAATATCCTTTTTAAAGGAGACATTCACCCGTATCATGTTATCCGGCAGAACGGAAAAAGCTTCCCGTTCGTACTATTCTACTCCAAAATGAATTCACTAAACACCAACTGATATCTACTATTTTTTAATTTCTAGTTCTTTATCTATTCTCAACTTTTCCTTAATAAGAAGCGAGCAAAGTAAGAAATGAGTGTAAGAAATGTAAGCGATTAGTCAAATAACTCTGTTATTTAATATAAATCAGGTTGTACGGAAATTTAAGGATACGAAGGATAACATAGATTTCTGGAGCCCCACTAAAAAAGATTCAATGTAGAAACAAATATGCAAAAATCTCGACAGACCCTGAATATATCGAATCGTGTCATTAAAAGTCACAGTTAGCATTCACTTACAGACATGATCAAACCTTGGGAAGATTAAGGACCCGAAGATAAAATGGAGTAAGATAAGGGCTTTAGCAAACTTCAAACTCATATTATGCGACAAGTAGCCTGAACTGAAGAAGGCAACAGTAAATTTTTCATAAAACATTGGATATGTGAATACCGAGAGTAAACAGTTTGTCAATCCTAATATCCAACCGTTTTATAAATCCAACGTAAGGTATAATGACATTATTTAACTTAAACGGCGGGAAAGCACTTAAATCGGTGTGTATCCTGTATGCAAGTAAGTAAGCAGATTTGCCTGGATCGATCATCAGGGGATTGTACTTTGACCAGTCGTAATTTCTACATATGTCGCATAATTTAGTCTAGATATGCAATCCTCAATCAAACCAATAGGACTTTCCACGTAAACTTGGACATCATCAGCGTACAAATGTATATTGGCATCAACTAAAACACTGGATAGGTCTTAAATGAAAAGGCAAAACAGGAGAGGGCCGAGTATGGAACCCTGCCGTATGCCTCGAATGAAAGTTAGCAGGGAAAAACAGAAAAAAATACATTTCGATAACTGGCCCATTGCTGCGTTTGAGTTTGCGACCCCATTTTAAACGAATGTGTATTTCACAGCTTCTGCAGAGCTGCGTTTATGAACAGACTCCTAATTTTGGTGAAATTGTAAATCCCAATTAAAACCTGGTTAACAACTGTAAACTGAGTTTATAAATAAACTTATTTTTCACATCTTTAATATATATACGTATTATTTTCCTTAGAGAATTCAATTTTCGAAATCGACTACCTTCACCATCAATCTGCTACAATTTCTGGCACGATTTACTACGCAACCAAACTAATTTGGGGGCAATACTAATAAGGCTAGTGATTTTTAACAGCATAGTGAAATGGAAATGAAATGGGTTTTCCAATGTTATGCTAATGTAAAAATCATGTTAGGGGACACAACAGAGCTGCAAAGGTAACAAGTCTCCTTTAGGAACAATCTAATATTCATCTTTCAGACCTCTTTTTCCTACTGAATGGTCACATTTACTACCAGTTAGATATCACATAATCAACGTGATAGTGCATCCTATTGTCTTGCGAATAAAATCTTATTCTTTGAAGTGGTATTTTCTAAATTTTATGTTTGGAATTTTTAGTGCAATAAGTATAAGAAAAATTACAAAATATAGTTTATAATTGCCTTAGGAATTTATGAGCAGCATATGGATAGGGTTTTATATGTTGTTGTCCATATATTAATATTACAATATTCAGAATTGCGGTACGCAGTGTGTTTCACGGTGTGGGAGTTGATTGGAAAAGAATTTGATATTTCCAATTATGTTAGTTGTTTGGATCTCCAAACATTTGATAGCATTTTTACAGGCACTCCAAACCATCACCAAAAAATTAGTTTCAACTGCAATTAAAACTTTTACAATATTTATTGCCCAAATATTTGAACTTCCCCGAAAATATTCACGATGTATGATCTTTAAAATTTAATAATTCATTCATAAGAACATCTGCATGAAGCACTTTGTAAGTTGCTCCGGATTCTTGATAGTATTATATTTGATTCCAGGCAACTACAATGGAAAAGAAACCTCTACACACTGCAATGTATTCGCAGAACTAGGTCAAGCCACTTTTATTCATTCTATTCTATCTAGTTATTATTCTATTCAAATCCAGTCATTTGTCAGTGTTAAAGATTTCTTTTGGTTTGTGGAAATTGGTCCTCTGCCCAAAATCCATTACTAATGATCATTAATATCCAGTTCAGAACAGAAAACGAAAAAACAAGAACATGACCAAAAAGCAAACGTCAGCTAAAGTGGGTTTGCTAGTTAAATGGGTGTGCAGGTGAACGAACCTTTTATCCTAGTTCTTATGCAAACAAAACATGAGCGCGCTTCGAACCTTTAAATAATTCAGTACCTGTCACCAATGGTTAATAATATAGGAAAAAATCTTTTTTTTGGCTCCATTGCACACGACAATAAACCTACCTGTTGATGTGTACTACTTTCCAATAAAGGCGAAACAGATGAAAAAATCTCCTGTTCTCTAAAACTAAATTTTGCACAAAAATTTAATCCATTAACCAGAGCTGTCCGAAATTTGTATACATTTCACTAAAATTCCTACTGTAAAAATTGTATTTTTGACAGCAATTAGGCGAAAAGTCAAATTCCTATTGAATGGGCTTTTAGCGGAAGGTTCACCTGCTTCCTGCTGAATGCAGTGTTCACTTTGCACTTCACTTCCCACTAACCCGGGTGATACACGAGAGCAAACAGACGAAAGCACAACCCACTCCCAACAACCGCAAAACTCAACTGAAAGCTAGGCGAAAAATTTCTGCCAACAAAACAAGCACCAGAAAGAAATACTTGCTGCGGAAGAATTTCGAAGAAGAAGAAGAAGATAGGTAACTAACTGCCAAAGCCAAAATTGAATTTGAATGTTTGTGCTGAAAAGTTTAAGTTTGCGAAGTTTATAAGTTTATTGTTATATTATTTAACTTCTAGAGTGCTGAAAAAAGTTCTCGCAGAAGAAGGAAGATCTCCGCATTGTTTGTGCCCGTCGAATACTGAAAAGAAAGGTTGTATTCTTAAAACGAGATAAAAAGATTTTTGGTAACTAACTAATTTTTTTTGTCTTGTGTGTTCTTAAACGGAATCGAACTTTGTATGTACTTCTGAAGTGGTTGGGGGGGATAGCTCGCTATATTTCCCCCTCTTCCAAAACGAAACTTAAAAGAATCGAATTATTCAAAAAGCAAAAAGTGCCGGTAATCTTTCCTGTCCACTGGAAAACGTTTTAGCCAGAGTATTATTAAATTAATTTTTTTGTATCTTTGAGAAAATGCCGCGTCGAAGAAAATTTCTGTTTCAAATTAAACTAAATAAACATTATAAATTCAACATTCTGAGAATGGTACTTGTTTTGTCAATGTGTGCTTGTACTAATTGTTCTAAAACCTGTACTAAAACTCATGGAAAAATTCCCTCAATCCCCCAGCACTGGTAGCTGCATTTTATTTATTTCCATTTCATGTTTTGTTTATTTCCATTTCACTACGCAGTAGGGAGGGGAAGAGTTTGTTTAGTTTCCTTTTACATTTGGGTTCGAGCGAGGGTTCGGGCTGGCTATCATCTTCAGAATATTTTTCGGTTTTTGGCAATTTACGATATATTAAATCTGAGTATATTGAAAAACGCCAGGTGGTTGGTTGTAGTCAAATAATAGTGAGGTCAGATGTGAGTTTGGTGATATAGTTTTGATTCGAAGTATCACGGTGTTAATTAGCAAAGTGCTTGTGATATTGGCTGAAAAAGCGTTTTGATGGAAAACAGTGAAGAGGAAAATGTAAGCTGGGATTAGTCTTTGTTTCGAGAGATCTGGACATTGAGGTAAGCTCTTTGATATTATAGGTTTTAAGTGAAGCATATTTAAAATTGACCAAAAGATGCAGAGTTATTTTTCATTCTAAATTTCAGATAGGATAAGCAAGAGCTAGCTACTTGTCTTTTTACAAAATATTATTAAATCCTGGAAAACGAAAGAATACTTTAGTCGTGAAATTCACAAACTAGAAGTAGTAATTCAGACTTTAAAATATTCAATCAATAAGTATTGGAAATTGTCGATAACAATTTCTAATATAACAGAATAGCTCGCCTAATTGACTTTTTGAGTTTCAAAGCCACCAATCAGCGGAAAACCCTTCATGATTGATAGACCCCTGTGGGATTCTCTTCCGGAACCTCGAAGCATGCGCCACATTCTATCCGCTGGGTAACAGAACAATCGATACCCTATTTCTAATTTAATTGTATTAAATATTTAATTGACTCTTGCTTGATAATATGCTAAAAAGAGTTACGTGTTTCCGCTGCCACAGTTTGAATCCTAGGCAAACTTAATTCATCCAATATATCTCAACACATGTCTGTGAAATTAAATTCCCTCGCGTTAATTAATATCCTCAAACAATGAACTCATTCAACTTTACTTCGATGTGATGCGGCGAATGTAATGCAGCATAGGCCCTTTCATGGGAGCTCTACAAGCAGTTCAAAAATACCATGTGGACAAAAAGTGATTAGCCGAAACCATGTGTACATAGGCAGACGAGAAATGCTCACTTTTTATGACTAAAATTGTTAGTTTTTAGTTATGAGATTATTTAACTTCGCAATAACTAAAAAACATTGCTGAGTACTGCACAAGCTGCGAGTGTACTGTGAATAACCATTTAATGCTTAAAAAGAAATAAAAGAAGCTAATTTCACTTGTTTACCTTTAGGTACAGATAACAAGGTGACTAGTAGCAAGATAACTTTTACATTAATTTTTATGCGGGTTCTATAATAGTTTTCGAATTCACATCCCATAGGGAATTTTACAGATTTGTACTTCGTTTGAGACTAGAGCTGGGAAATAAACCAGTAAAATATAAGGACGTATGAATGCCAGTACCGATACCTATATTGGATGCCAATAGGTACCAGTACTGACAATGAAAAACCAGTTATTATTCTCTTCCGTCCCGATTTATAAAATTTCAAAAAGTGAATCTCGACAAAATGCGCTGTTATACGTGTAGCGCAGAATCAAAACTTAAAAATTTCCATCTAACTAAGGTTTCAGGTTTTTCGAAACGTAAAGACGAAAAGACGTAAAAATGTATTTTAATTTTAAAAACCCTGAAACCCTACCTAAATGGATTTTTTTAAGTTTTGCTTCTAGACTATTCAATGTCAGTGCAGCTCTTATGAGAGTATTTGCTTCCCTTACTTTCATGTTTCGCCCAAATAAGTACATCTTAGTCAGATTTTTGCTTAGTTGCCAAATTATACTTCGAGATTTTGAGGAATTTTCACTTAAGTGAGATGGAAATCAAAAAGTATTAGGATAAGTCTTGCCGTTTGGTGAATTTCACATAGAAATTGAATTCCTTGCAATCTCACTTTTGTAATGTGAAATTTTGATTGAAGTCCTTTTCGTAAACTCAAAAAAATTGTTTTATTCGAGAGCAGAAAATTACAATAAAAGTAAAGAATAAAAATAATTTTCTAGTTCTGGTATTTATAAATTAAGCATTCAGAACCGCGGACAAAAACAAATACATTAACCATGAGTGTAAAACGAACACCCGTACTTTGATCTCTTTGTTTTCCTCATTTAATCAAGTTCTATTTACGGCTACCCACTGCCCACTGGTCGCAGGACTCGGTTGCTTGCTTGAAAAAATCTGTTATTATCGTCTCTTTATATGCACAGCTCTCCCTCTCTATCCATTTTTTTTTACTTTGACATTCCCTTTTAACTATTCTCTCATCCATTTTAAGCGATCAGGTGTAACTTCATCTGATTTATGTCGTGAATCGCCTTTAATTTTGTAACAGTGGAAATTGAATAAAATGCATATAATGCTACTCTCCACAAGCGCTGTACTGACATTAATTCTGGGACATAGTATATATAGTAACATCTTGGATTCCTCGAAACTTCACTTTTAATTCGATACTGCACTCGTAGTTTTTATTTTAACATTCAAGAATTATTTTCATAGTTGTTTTTAAGTATATATATATAATCACATGTGTTCACATGAACCCATTAATCCATCTTTGATTTAAATTTTTAGAATGACACAAACTGCATTTCCACGTGAAGCGACTATCTTCGCAGGGATCTGCGCCTGCATTTTTGTCTTTGTTGGTGTATTCGGTAAGTAGGAATTCAAACAAGTTCATGGAAACGAATAAAAAGGGGTTTCTTCACTTTCAGGAAATTTGATAACAATTCTGGCTTTAGTTAAATGCCCAAAAATGAGAGGCCACGCTACATCGGCTTTTGTCCTTTCTTTGTGCATATCAGATTTACTGTTTTGTTGTTTCAGTTTACCGCTCACTTCAATTCGCTTTTTCAAAGAGGTTTGATAATTTTTTAAATATTTCGCAACATCCTAATTGAAAGGTAGCATAACTTGTTTGAGTAAATAATTCCAATGTGATCTATTTTCAGGCTTGGATTTTAGGAGAAACTCTGTGCAAAATTTTTCCTGTGATGTTTTATGGGAATGTGGCAGTATCGCTTTTAAGTATGGTCGGAATTACACTTAACAGGTGGTAAATTTCTTTTCATTTCAGTAGATAATATACCGGTCCCAGTTATCAATGTCCAGATAACTGGAATCGACTCGACTCTGGGTTAATTATCTATTATAATATTGCAAGATTTCCAGTTGAAGTTTAGTTTTCCGATTGTTATTTTTTTTTACCATAATTCTGCATTACCCGAGTCCTTTTACTAGTTTCAGATAAATAATTTAAAAAACCTTTTTAGGAAAATGTTTTGCAATATTTTAATAGAGAATTATTCCTCTATGTAAAATCATAAGAAGTCGCAGCAAGCCAGAGAAAAATTAATAGCTTCAGCAGCAATAAAAATAAGCAGATAATTACAGCTCCTTGTCAATTTTTTGGAGTATCAGCCCTTCTCGTTCTGCCGAGCTTATGGTTTTATATTCGAGTCAATTACGATTCTTTGAATTCCACAATAGGGCCCATTTTATTTTACGTGTAGTTTTTTACCACTTTGTATGTCCAGTGTTCTCTCTCAAGTATTCCTCTAGAAATTTAATTCTACATGTAATTTTGTCCGCTTTGTGACGTAGATCGGTGCACTAATGTGCACTGTTTAGTATATATCTTGTTAATGGAAAAAGTATATTTTATTTCTATAAATTTAATGTACACAACGCGATTGGGTTCAGCACATTAAAATTTTGGGAAAGCAATATAAATGCAATGAAAATGGTTTCATTGAAGAAAAATCTTAGCGAATGCAAAGAAGAATAAATGTTTCCAAAAAAAATAATAATAATAATAATAAATAGTATAAAAGAAGGACTGCACCCCAGGATGGACCTTAGGGTTTTTAGAAACCTTGTGAGATCCAAATTGGTATACTCCAATACTTCATTGGTAAACATTAGCAAGTCTGCACAGAATAAAATTAGAACTGTGTCAAATGGATGCTAGATGAATCTGACTGCCGCCAGATGCGCCAATACCAATGTCGGGAGAATTGCCTACCTCAGACAGAACGTTGTTGTTTCCAAAATTTTGCTTTAAGAGTAAAAATTTTCAAATTCAAATTTAAAATCAGGGGTTGAGTTTTGGCTATTGTTCTCTGGTTTTATTTTGCTCCGGAACAAAAAACTTTGATCAAAACCTTTTTGCTTCTAAATAAACCGTTTTTTTTAGAACAAAAAACTCAAGGCTAGCCTTGTCAGATCAAAACACCGATAACGTTTTAGCATCCTGATTATTTTGAATTAATTCGCAAATGATTTCCGTTGTAAAAAATATATATTTTCCTACTTATCATTAACATTACTGGCTTCAACTTAACCTTCAAAGGGTTTTTACCAATCACTTCACCCACCAAAGGATGTGATTTCGGATACTTTTCCGTCAACCTTTGACTTGTAACGCCCCAAGGTTTCATGTCAACCAATCATCGTAAACGACGAGGTCTTCATATACGTGTATAAGCTCAGCTTGATAGATTTAAAAGTTAGTAAAATTGGGGACACCTGAAATCTCGTACTCTCATTTTGCGACTCCACCAGTATTTCCAAAACTGGCATATTTATAACAGGTTTTGCCGCTCAAAGATCCCAAATGTTATCGTATTGTTTACGTGAAGACCCATTACTCGATAAAAATATACTGAAATTAAGCACACCGACATTATCAAACGAAGATAAAAAAATGTTTGAATAAAAAGCCTTATCTAGAAACCTAATTCTAAGAAAACGTGGATATGAGGTCTTAAGGTAAATATTGAGAGGTAACAGTTTGCCAGGTAAACTAGGATTTTCCCTCTGGAATACAATTTTATAGATGAACCGAAATTTATTTGATTTTGATAACAAGATATGTATGAGTACGAAAGAAAAAAACCGAATCAAGAGTTGGATAAAAAATGTATTCGAAACATTAAGGCACGTCGGTAGAGGTTTAATCGCAGTTTGCAGATGCATGGAGAAGCATTAGATGCGAGAATAAATCAAATAATAAGTAAAAATATGGATCTGCAGTGTTTTCGTGTAAACATTCTCAAATCACATTTGAAAAATGAAGGCAGTTGGAAATTGGGGCTTGTTTAAACTATTTGCGGTTGTGGCTGTGGTTTAACGGTCCAAATGTACTTAAAACTCCTTCACAGTTACCAGTTTTAAACATATAAAGAACTTATATGTCAAGAAAGAAATAATTTCCAAAATCTGGGAAAATTGAAAAAAAAATCCTTACAGGAGCAATGGAAAAGTATTGAGCTAATAACTCACTACGTAACGTATTTCATGCCAGTTAAGCACTCTGCAGTCTGAAACGATTTTCTTCTATTGAATATTGAGCGAAACTAATATATAAAATTTCATATGTAATCACAAATAGAATTGATTGTTTTAGAAAGTATTGAATTTACTACGCAAATCATTTAAAGTTGTTACAGCTACAGCTAATAAAACTTTAAAAGAAAAACTGCGAAAATGGGCCTTTCAGATCCTTAATATTTTTATTAACTAACGTAGCGTAGGTGGCACCAATATACTAGTTCTTATTCAAAGAGTATTGATCAGTTTAATATTTAAATATTATTTTTTGTTGTTGTACAGATACATTCTTATAGCATGCTACAATCTCTATTTACAAATCTACAAGCCAAGATTGATTGCTTATCAATTGATATTCATTTGGGCTTCGGCTTTTTTTATGATGGTAAGCGATCGGAAAGTATACCGCTGAACCCCCATATACTTTAACCGTATCTCCTTTTATTTTTAGCTACCACCAATACTGGGCATATGGGGTGAACTAGGACTAGATGAAGCGACTTTTTCTTGCACAATACTTAAAAAAGATGGAAAGTCAATAAAAAAGTACTTATTTCTGATTGGATTTTTAGTTCCATGCCTTGTGATAATAATTTCGTATTCCTGCATATATTTCACTGTTAGAAAACAAAGATGTAAATTAAGAACATACAGGTAAACTATATTCTTCTACTAAATAAATAAAACTGTACTATTGTACGATTTTGAAGTTCGTCCATAGAAAAAGCTATCGCTACTTCGAAACAACAGGAGGATAATAGGCTTACGATAATGATGTTGACGATATTCATATGTTTTCTGGGTTGCTTTCTACCTCTAATGCTGGTTAATGTTGTCGATGAAAATAACACGTCTTATCCTTGGCTGCATATATTTGCGTCAATAATGGCGTGGGCTTCAAGTGTGATAAATCCCTTCATATATGCAGTAAGCAACAGAAATTACCGGTAAATATTTTTTCTCATTTGCTCTCTTATATCTAAGACAGTAGTATTTCTAGTCTGGCTTACTGTAAAATTTTTGCATTACTAAAATTTTGGACTGACAATTCCTTAAGTCAACCATCCAGCAAAAGTCATCAATGTAGCAAAAACTCTAAAAATGTGCCTATTAACGTCCGCAGTACACCAACTTTTGATGCAGCGGATCGCGTTAAAAGTTTCTCGCAAATAACTTAAAATATTTAGTATAAAATTTAATTTACGACTACTATGTTAGTTTCATTTTACTTTACATATAGAAAATAAGTAGAAATTTACATAACATTCTTGAAACAGTTCCAAAGAATGAACCAAATATATTTTCTCTAAATGAAATATAATACTTTACTGAAATAAAACACAAATTTATAATTTTTTTTTGATCATTTTAAAATTTGTATCCTATGCTGTAAAATTTGATACCTAGAATCACACATTATTGGGGTCAAATCGATAGATTCAAGCCAAGATGACATGTTTCTTCTTTATTTTCTTGCCCTTTAAATCTTTGGAGATTGAGTTAAGCTAATGTATGATGATGATCTTCTTAATTATGGCAAATTTTGAAGATTTCTTGAAGGGTGGTCATTCTAAAGTTCTAAAGAAAATGAATCCGAGCAGAAAGCTGAGGAAAGGACACTTGCCTAAAATGGAAAAGGTACTTTTCAAACGTGGGGGCGTCCGTTTGATCAAGACCCCAGAAGAAAAGCTTTCATCTCAGCCGAATTTATTGAGCCCTTTAAGCGCCTATTAATATCGAGAGATGGTAGAACTTGGTTTAACCAAAGATCAATTGTATAACGCAGATGAATCTGATTTTGGCTGTTACTCCTTGATAAAACTTATGTGACAATGAATGAAAAAAACTGCTCCAGGTATAAAGTCCGCCAAGCAAAGAGCAATATTTCCCGCGGCAAGGAAACACAAGTTAAAGTCTTTAGTAATAGGTAAAAGAAGAAATCTCCGAGCGTGCAAAAATTTTGAATCGCCCATTGCAATACAAGTCATCAAAAACACTTGGATGACATCAATCATTTTTTCAAATCGGTTTTTTTAAGTTTTGTGCCTAAGGTTTATGAATTTTTTTTAGGTGAGACGCTTTTTGAAAGATGAGGGTTGTTTGCCTTAAAAAAAGCACTCCTGCTAAACAATGCTCCTTGCCAGCCACCGAAGGAAGATACTGGTGATACTAAAGTTTTACATATGCCACTAAATGCTACTTCTCTAATTCAACCAATGGAATTACCGAATTGCAATTTTGTGCAATGGGAATCCCTTATATATACATAATTATACCCTAGATGTGGGGTATTATAGCTTTGAGCAAATGCTTGTAATGCCTCGAAATATTCATGATACCCAGAAATAAACTACATTGCCATTAATGGGAGAAGAGAAGAAGTCGTTTAATAGATGTCCGTCTGTCTGTCCACGAGTTATCACAAGAACGCCTTAAGCTAAAGAGTTGAAACTTGGTACAAAGATACCTTA
>QYTT01030797.1:0-15430 GCA_006980735.1 Dasypogon diadema
AGATAGAATTGATTGAGCCGACCCGAATGTAATGCGAACTTCTTCAGAAACTTTATGGATTAAAACTCGTATATTCTACTTTCTATTTCAATTTTCTACAATTTCAGCATCCTCACTGCACCTCGAACTTTGCGAGTCATGGTGGAAGAGAATGTCTTCATGAAGCTAAACTGGTCTTTGCTTTTATTCCGTTTACTAATTCCTCATTACAGGAAACTGTTTTCGTCTTCTGTCCTTTAAAAAGGTCAACCAGGATCATGCCCACCTTATCCCAGAAAACGGTGGTCATAAATTTGCGGAGAGTGCGGTCGATTTTGAAGCTTTTTGGTCCTAAAGATCCTCACGATAGCTATTTCTTGAACAGCATTTTACTTTTCGGATCATGCTGGTATATTCAGACCTCATCTCCGGTAACGATCCGACGATAAAAATCCTCAGGATCTGTCTGGATTTTGTTCAAAATGGCTACCGAAGCGTCCGATTTTTGGAATTTGTGAACTTCGCGTAATATTTTAGGAACCCAGCGGACGGAAAGCTCCGACAATTCTAAACGGTCAGATAGAATTGATTGAGCCGACCCGAATGTAATGCGAACTTCTTCAGAAACTTTATGGATTAAAACTCGTATATTCTACTTTCTATTTCAGGCCAAAAAATGGTAATTCTTAAATATAAAAAAGTGCCGTTAAACGCACGTTACAAAAAATGTATCTACCACTACAAAAAGAACTGTTCAAATATTTGTCTGACATACAAATCTGGTCTCTATGACAACTCACATGCAGTGATGGGCAAATTGTCTGCACAACGTAATTTACACCATTGTTGACGTGTAAACAATGGCGTAGTCCTCGTCGTAGACAATGTCAATAATGTAGACAATGAATATTATATGAATTAAATTCTCAAATGAACGTCACAAAGTGGTAAAAGGAATAAGTGAATAAACTTAAGATCTTCTATTGTTACTATTATCCGTATAATGTTTTTGTTATTGTTTCATGAACATCTGTTTTATTATTTGACTATTGAAACATATTGAACCATCCCAATGAAACTTTACAGCTTTGCCCATGGAATTCTATGGGAAACTATAGTCGTTCTTCCTTCTCTTTTCTTTATCTAGAAGTGAAAAAGCTGGTCATGTCACAACGATATATATTTTATACGTAATGTCTAGTCTTCTTTGTTCTATGATCTAAGGTCTTAGCGTAACATGTCTTTATTGGCTACAGTCTTTTCTGCCCAAGCAAGAAGATATTAAAATCAAAAACCATAAGAACGTTTATTTTTCTATAATTCAGCTATTGTATTTTTTGACTTCTATGAATAACTGAATAATTCCTCATTACAAACCAAAAATTTGTTTTTAATTTTGGATCAAACTACTGACAATCCAAAAATGAGTTACGTAGATGTTAAAATTAAATGAAAGGCAATTTTCTACAATTTTTACATAGCGTACAAAAAAGAGAATTAGATAAGAATATGAATATTGGCAACTTTTTTCTCCAATATTCTCCAATATAAGCACTTGCATTAAATATTAGTTACACTTCCTGGAATGACGTAGGTAGGTTGTGGGATCTCTGGGAAAGATTTAAAAAATGCAATTATTGTACTTTACTGAAATAAAAGAATGTTAATATTAGTTAGTTTCAAGGGGGACTGATTTTTAAATTCCAAGGAAAACTCAAAGATATAACAACCCTAGAAAAAGGCTGAAAAAATAATAGGTTAAGATATTTTTATACTTAGATTTATAAAAGTGGCAATTACAAGAGTGTCTTGAATGTATATCGTTCTTTCTTCTGCAGATTCAATAATTTTCAATTTAGTCCAATTTCTTTAGTTAAGAAATATGTACAACAAACGCATAAAGTCCAGTTAAAGTGTGGTATTTTACATGGAAAAGTTAAAGAACTAGTGCCATATAATCCAAAAATCTACATTGTCTACGTAGACTATACATTATCTACATTGTCTACGCATTGTTTACCCCGAAGTGTAAACAAGTGTAAACAGAACGGTAGAGCCATTCTGGGAACTTTTTGATATACCCTCGTTGTCGTGTACTGCAATTTAAGTCTGGAAGTCGAACATTAATACTTCCTGCCTTAAGATGCCATTTTGAGTACGTACCTCAGGCAGTCAGGCACTGTTCTTATATGTTGACAACAGGTTACATAGCTTAGCATATAGCATGATTGAGACGTGCCAGGCGTTATGGCAGAAAAGTATAATATTAGTTTGGTAAATACGTTGAATTCTACGGTTCAGTTAAAAGCTATTATGATAAAAATAGTCAAACATGAAAGGGACCGGCTGTTATCTAAAGCAGTTGAAAGGAAGAAGGGAGGGAAGTGATCTTTGCTGAACGAAGACGAAAATTTAATTCATAATATAGAAAAGTGCTCACTTTTATGTGAATATCAATTTAACAGAAGAAAATGTACTGGACTTACTTAATGGAAAAGCAACGAAGATTAATTTGCAACTTATATAGTTTAATAATTTCGATATAAAAAATAAATGTATATTCTTTTTATTATTATTTACCTACCATTTAAATTTACTTTTTATGTGCTTTTATCTTACATTTATATTAGTTTTGTGCCATTTTTTGATAAGTCTTTGTGTCTTTTCTATTATATATATATACATTGTTTTTGTATGCCTTTTGATATTGTATCTTTTCATATGTCTTTATATACATATATGATCTGATAAGGTAGCGAGTCGCGTTTTTTGAGACATTGTCTTTTATTATGTTTTATAATAAAACGTCTAGATACATAAAAAAAATTTGCATACTTTTTAATTTAGTATCAGTGCTTACAGAGACGTAGGTAGTCTGCGTGATTTATTTAAACTTTGAAAAATATATTAGTAAAGAAATCCCGAGAAACAACAATACCTGTAAGAGAACTAACTATATTTCGTTACGAAATAAGTAAATCAAGTAGCATAATTGTTGAAATTTTAAATGAGCCTAAATGAAGGATTTAGTACATAATTACAAGGTAAAAAAACGAAAAATGGACGGAAATCGCAGTGGATATGATCAAAATAAACCTTTTAAGATACTAATGATTAAGAAAAGAGAGCAAAAATCCATAAATAAATAAATCTAAGTTAACAATTGAAGTGAGAAACATTATTAACAATAAAATTTATGATTCTACAATGAGATGATGCGTTTCAAAAAGAAGATAATATATAATCGCCATCAACAAAAAGAAAGGATATAAGTTTGGATGTAATATTTACAGAAGAAAGCAAATATAACTATTTTGGGTCAGATGGATTCAATTTTATATAAAGAAAAGCAAATTAGGAACTACAAGAAAAAAACACGCTTGACAAATAAGTCAGTTCTCGTTTGGGGTTGTTTTGTGCTGCTAGTGGAGTCGAGGCTCAAAAGTTTATAAATAGTACTATTTTTTTTACGGTAATGCCTAAGCTAAGGGGGTACCCTATGATGTTATGTACACTCTTAGCAGGAACGAAAATGGAGATGTGAGAAAAAAAGGAAATCATGTGGTCGAGTGGAAATGTCGGTGCACATTCTGCTTAAATAGGTGCGGCCTATAGTCTACAGGGAAGACAGAAGATCGTAGTGTGTTCCACATTTGTATAGTTTGACTTAAGAAATATCCTCGAAACTTCACTATTCTGCTAGATCTTGTCTCGATAACGAAAGAGTGAAAAATGAACCAATAAAGGAGCGTTAGGCATGCACCATTACGTCGGTGCTTCAGGGAATCGAGTTCAGAAATAATACCCTCATTGCCAATGAGCTTAAAAGGTTTTTTTGGACCTTGTTCGACGCTGAGAGCCACAGATTGAAATAAGTACGCGAATTCAAGGAACGGTAATCTGCAAAACTGTGAATGGGATTGGAGGTAATAGTTCAGAGGTCATTAATTAAGAGCAATATGGGGGACAATACAGAGCCCTGTGATACGTGGGCATTGATATTGTAAGCGTTAGAGATGACACCGTTCAAAGTAACACAAATGGAACGGTCAGAAAGTAAATTACTAATCCAAGTAAGGAGAAAAGGGTCGAGGCCAAATGCTGGGAGTTTGGCTGAAAGAGTAGAATGCTAGACTCTGTCAAAGGACTTCGAGATGGCCGGCTCACCGAAGCTATGGAGACAATGATGCCAACACTCTATAAGGAACATCATCAAATCGTCGGACGTTAGTTGAGCGTCCAGTGCGAAAGTCATATTGGAAATTATGGGTTGTTTGCCTCGAGATATTTTATCAATTGTGCCTCAATAAGAGTTTTAAAAACCTTTGCTAGAATCAAAGTGATAGCTATTGATGGTCATTAGGTAGAGGGATCACATGCCAATGTGGAAGAGTTTCCATAATAATGAAAAAATACGTTTTGAATATATAACAAATGAAATATTTTCCTCAAAGGTTTAATCAGGAAGGAGGCACAGTCATTTAGAAGTGGGGGCTATATTCCATCAAGTCTAGTAGTTTTAGACACGTCAAGATTCGAAAGAACTATATAGAGCACTCGGAAATAAAGCAGCTCTTAATTAATGTTACACGCAAATGGAGGAGCTGGTAGTACCTGCGTGGTAGATGGAAGGTTCGAATTTTCGACGAAATTATCAGCTATTACATTTGTCTTTTCCAAGAGTTCGTAAATAATAATATGGACAAATATTTCTATTTAAATAACTGAAGAGAAAATTTAGAACCTAATGCTGCGCTATCATTTCTATCAGGATAACAATCCTAAATATACGTAATAAAAGTGCCGTCTTCAGGATATATGCAACCGTCCATATTTCATAAAATACTTGCCTAAACTGCTGACCCCAACCCCATTAATAATTTATAGGAGGAATTGGAAAATCTAACATAGCAGAAAGAAATAAACAACTAAACAATACTTCTATAAGAACAGCTTTACTGGAAGAATGAAACAATACTCCACTTGATTTTACACTAAAGGCGGTCGAAGCAAAACACAAAGGGTTGGGAACTGTTCATAAAGTAAAAGGACGACACATAACAATTTCGAAAGTTGTAAAACAATAATTTAATAAATATAAAAGTCTCATTAAATTAAATCGAACGAATAATTTTGCAGAATATGGACTCATCAAATTTCCACAAAAGTCCACTTATTTAACATAAACATAGACATTCTGCGAAAATAACATAAAATTTTGTTTATATATCAACTCGATTTAAATTTTAAGAATATATTTTGATTTAAAATTAATAATAATATGACTTTTATTTGAATATAGCAATCGATCGAATAATTTTGACACTCACTGTATAAAGAGGAAAGCAATCTAATAATAATGAATTGTAAAAACTTTTTTTGGATTTTATTACAGATATGGCTTTTAATTTAGGTTTTTTAATAGTATCTGGATATTAATTAAGATTAAGCTCCCTAACAAAATAATTTACTAATTCAGAATTAGGATGCCAAATTGTTTTGGACAATTTTAACCCTTATAAAAGCTATAGGATTAAAAAACAGTCAAAAATCAGTCAGTCAGTTAAAAATCTCAATATAATGCGCAATCAAATGCTATTGATTAAAAAGAGCATTACGAAACTGTTTACATTTAGCACGTGCTCGAAATCTAAATTTAGCCGTGCAAAGTAGTACGACGTGCTCTTCATTCATCGAATTATTACAAATTCTGTCAACAAATTCTATACGGCATTCACTGTCATTGTCACTACTGTTATTTTACTTACAACTTTAATGGCCGCAATTAGCCGGAAATATTCGCCAAGGAATCCAATACTGTCGTCGGATGCGTACTCTACTCGATACGAGATCAACTGAAAGGGTCTTCTGTCAAGGGCTCGATTTAAAATTACTTCACACTCTTCGCTAGACAAAAGTTTAACTTCACAAAGTCGACCCGTCATTGTATCTTTGTTGATTTTAGACACACTATTCCGATATTTTTTCAGTTGTTCGAAACAATTATAGCCGACCAGATCTTAATGCGGATCACTTTTGACTAAGCGCAAGTCTGCTGTTCATTTGGAATGAGTTCTGATAAAATTAGCGTCAAGTCTCAAACAGACGTTCATTTTATGCTGCCCATGTTTACATTATCCAATGAAAACTGTGCACGTGTTTTTATCTTACTTAAGATAAGGGATATCGTTAATAACCGCTAAAATAATTTCGCTTAAATCTCATTATCAGGTACTTGTCTCTGTCAAGAATTGAAATAACAGAATAATTGTCCGACAAGAGTTTTTTACTCATGTTGTGAAATTATATGAAGAGCAGAAGTAAAAATACAAATATGCATATTTTGTTAAATTATGTAACAATAGTTTTGTTACATTTTTGTGCATAAAAATACAGCGACGTCTAAAAACTTCAGCAACTTCAGACCGAAATCGAATGGGACAAGTTCGGCAAACCACTTAGCGACCCAATAATAAATACGGATTGCATCATATTACGAAGAAAACATTAAAAATGTTAATTTAAACTCCAGTTATTTAGATTCATATCAGTTCTTGGAAGATTCGAACAGACTGGATCACCAAGAAAAAGAACTTGCTCTACTGTGTTTCTTATTACTCAAATTTTAGACGTCACTACAGTTTTTTTATAAGAAAATTGTAATAATACTTTTTTTGTGTATATTGGCATTTTAATAAAACGCTATAAAAAAACAAAAGACTCGAAAAATGGAGGACTCGAACTTATGCGAATAAGGTAAGGTCCAACTATTGTCGAGTAGGATTAAAATATACAAATTTCTTGATTTTCCATGTTTGTAGCTCAATACACTTTTCAAATAGATTAATTGGTCCTTTTAAGTCATTAAAAAATATTCCGAAGTATCCTTAAAGTAGCCTAAAATAGAAATTGAAATTTCACGCTTTCGAATTTTCTTCTTAAAAGGTCGAATTTCAACTTGCTGAATAAGAAATAATCGCGTGGGGCTAAGTCTCTTCTTTGTTAACAATTTTATAATCGCACCATACTCAATTTTACAGGTACTCTTGTAAAATTTCACAAAAAGTGCATTTATTTAAATCACTACTGACAAGTAATTTTGCGTTAATTAACTTCTAACCATTTGCAATTGGGAACTTTAAATAATAATGGGAAGGAACAGTTTTTTCTCTGAAATTTCTTGAGGTATGTTAAGTCGCGAATAATTGGATACTATACATATATGAGGGAAATCGTAATGAAACATAACTTAGATTTTCACAAGTTTGTTTCCTCTTCGATTTCAGGCAAGAGAAACTAAAATAATTTTTCGCGGAATTACTTTTTCGATTTTAAAACAAACAAATTGAGATTACCATAGATTTTTCTGAAAGGGGCAAACCTGTCTTCAAATCCGAAAGGATCGATTTTTATTTTAATGGGCTAAGACTTTCTCTGTTCTTTCCCGAACAAAATGCCGCCAACCGCATACACAAATTCAAATCTACCGCCTTCCGCAGCCGCCTCACCTCTCGGCAAGAGCGCCGCGAACGCACCGTCCTCTAGGGGCCGATTCTATTGACGCAATGTAGTTAGCGACCTTCCGGTGTGTTCTTGAGTTTTTTCGCAAACAGTTAAGAAGGTCGGTAGGACGAGCCTTTTAGCTGGCGTAAGTAAGCTTTAAATTTTTCCTAAACTTCAAATTCAATTTCCCACTAATTGGTTTTTTAGCGCATTAAAAGTTGATGTGCACTGTTGTGTCTTGATTTTGATGAAATTTTAAGGTGATTGTAAGGGCAGCAGGAGCCATTCGACGGACCACTCCTTTCTTTATTGGTCTTTGAAAATTTTAATATATGAATAGTGGTTACATTTTAAAAACATTAAAATCCATGGTCCACTGAGTCCATTACTCTATTGGGAGTGCACAACAACAAAATGGAACTACACTTCTTCCAGGAAACTTCTTATCAGTAGACTTCTTTGGACATTTTCTTGGAGATTTTACTGAATGAACTTCTTTAAAATTCTTCCAGGAAATATCAATAGGTAAGCTATGCCGGTCCTGGCGCAATTTTACGTGTATTTTTAAAGGAGGGTCCAAAATTACAAAAGTGTGTAATTTTGTGATGACGTCATCGATGGGTAGATTGCTCTAGTGTGCGGTACTTTTCTTTTTCGTCCTTGATCAGGCACCGCAGGCGCAATCCTTAATTTCTTTAGGTACAAACCTTAACCTATCTAAGGCACAAAGATATAATCCCTCGAACATAACTTCTCAGCTAAGCCAAAACCCGTCCACGGGCGCCAATATATCGAAATGGTGTTGGCAGATATTCATTTCCAGCTGTCAAAACCTATATTTGACAGATTTGGGTCTCAGATTAAGCTTAAGTCTGAGTGCGCATCAGATCTGAGACTCAGATTATGGATTAATCCTCTGTCGTCACGAAAAGGACCTTTCACGTCCCGGAAGTGAAAAGTACCGTTATTTTTGAGCTCCTGGCCCCGAAAACATTCGTTTTCCGAATAGCAAATTTTTCGTCCTTTTTGCTCCTGAAAAGGATCCCCCCGTCCCGGAGGTGAAAAATGCCATTATTTTCGAGCTCCTTACCCTAAAAACTTGTGTTTTCCGAATAGTGCTTTTTTCGGCCCCTTTAAAAATACACATAAAATTACGCCAGAACCGGCATAGCTTACTTGCCCACGCCGGGTGTCGAGCGGGCTGAGGCGCGCGTTTACAGATTTTCTCCCCCGTTGGCGTGAGTTCGAGTCCCGCACATGGCAAGGCGATTTCTCTGGGTACCAATGATTAAAATGTTCTTTAGTGGCTTCTTCTTCTTCTTAGACATTAAGTTCATTAACTGCATTCATAACTTTAATTTTTTTCGCCCGGCTTTTGTTTTATTGGATTGTTGTTTACAAGTTTGCCCTGCAAGTTATCTCGGCTGGATCTTCTTCTTCAGTACCTTCGTCGTTATCCTTCGAGTCCTTCAAACTATGGTCCTAGATATCTCGATTGCATTTTCACACCTGGGTCCGAATTGTGTCTTCCTTATAGGTATAATGTCACCGCCGGTTGTCTGTTCTTATTATAATTCTTGATATTTTCATTTTGAACTTTCTGTATGTTCTTTGCAGCTAGCTGCCCTCTTTCACATCTTTTTTCCTAGAATAATTTGCTAATATCTTCCTCAAGTACTTCAGTTATCACGCTTCAGCAAACTATTGATCCAACCTGGAACTTTACTAAGATGTTTATACCATTCTTCTTCGACTTGGTACGCCAATCGTTATCTTTATATGCTCTATCTGCTCCTCTTTTGCAATACCTATCAAAAACGGATGATATGAAGGCTGTACCTCGATCTGTGACAATTCTATACGGGTTTCCAAAGGTATCTTGATTATGCTTCAACTTCTGAAGGGTCTCTGCTGTTGTGGTTCCTAATGCATCATCTTGGGAACTCGTATTGGCCACTAAGTGCCACAAAAAACGTGTACTTCCTGCATTCCTTAGCTAAGGGCATGTAAAATCATTGACCAAAGGGAGTGGAAAGTGGTCTCTCAGAATCGTTTTATTAAGTGTTCTGCAATCAACACAAATTTTATTAGATCCGTCTCTCTTCTTTACCAGGAAAATAGGCCTGGCTACTATCTTCGGAAGTACTTGGTTATGACTCCCGCTTTCAGCCATTCTTGATTTTTTCTATTTACCAACTCCAACCATCCCTTCAAAAATCTTCGAAGCCTCTGAACTATAAGTGTTTCGTTACTATTAAGTAGGCTTCTACCGAATTATCAGGTCTTTCGGCAAGATATCATCGACAACGACATATATGCGCTCGCTGAAAGTGAAGTTGTCAATACGTAAGTCCGACAAAAAGAAGCTCTGCGTTTCGTCAGAGCCCACTCCTCTGAAGATTATTGGGTAACTTAAGCATGGATTGCGAAATTCCTGGTGTATTCGGTCGGTAACAAAACTTATCTCACTCTCTGTATCGATAAACGCCTCACATTCTTTAATATTAATTTTTATCTGTTTCAAGCAACTTCTGTTTCCATTACTTGGTTCCCCCCTAGGACATTGAATGTTTTTATTTCCGAAGGAGTTGCAGAGAAAACACTTATTACCTGAATTCTTCCTAGGATAAGGTGGTCTTCCATGCCACAGGCATAACACGTAACCTTCTTTGGAGATTCATTGTTCTTCTTTCCTTCTATGAATTTGGACTTTGCCTTTCCCTGGCTATTCATTTTTACAAATTCACAAATCTTTGCGAACATTCGGAGTTTTTCTTTGAAAACATTTTTTAATGTTCTTCTACTTCGATTCCGCATATTTAAATAACTGCATCGTCTTTTAATTATGCTCTTCTACCTAATTCTCTGATGGCATACGTGTCGGGTTGTTTCTTCCTTCGCATACGCAATCTGTTTTGATGGGGACTATCCGAAGATTTCCGAGCTATTCTCAAAATCCCTAACCCAGCTCTTAACGTTTCAACGTCACTAAACGTGATGTTATCGGATGATCTACTCGTGGTATCCTGTAACGAAGAAGCCTACAAAAGCTCAATTTGTTTTCTTAAACTTTGCATTTCTTGATTCCTAAGCTTTCCGCACATTTCATTTTTCCTATTGGACAATTCTCTTCTGAGTCCCTCAATTGTTTTCACAGAGGTGCTAGCTTCTATATCAAGTTTACGAAATCTAAAAACTGTGTTTGACCCTGCGAACTTTCTTTCATAAACGCCTGCATGTATGTAATTTTCCTAAATTTACTATTTTCCACGACAACTGGCTGATCACTTCCCGTACACGGAACCACTAATTACGCTAATTACTCATATTTTGCCCACTTTACGGACTTGTAATTTAACCACTTGCTTTAATAAAGCAAAGAACGTATAACTACCTTAAAATATTTAAACTTGCACTTGCACCTTTGACTTTTTCCCTCGACGCAATTACACCTTTGGTCTTTTCAATGGGAATAACTTTTTTCACCACTGGATGCAGCTTCACCACTTTCCTTCATTCTTCTCTCGGCTTACTCTACCTTTGCCCAGAAGGAAACTTCCTTGATACTGCTTCTTTACAGATCCTTCGTTGCGACACCATCCATCCCGCATTTCTTATGTTTGTTTATATTTGGGAAAATATATGAATACAAAACAGCCTGACTTTGTTTCGGTTGCATCAAATAAGATTGATGTTAATTCTGATCTAGAAATTGGGATGCTTGGCATATTACATAACAAAGGCATGCTCAATCTGTTTGAACACAACTTCTTATAAATGTTACTTTGCTTCTGCACGGAATCTTCATGAAAGTAACTTTGTCCTATCTACTTTTTTTCTTCTTAATTCCCAAAATATTCACTTATTGAATTTACGTCGGTAACAGTTCACCTCCAATTTATATTTTGCTTCTTTTTTTAAATATATATCCTTAGCAAAATAAATAAACTGATTGCGACTGGTTTACTCACACTATCAACATCCCATTTGGCCATTTTGTCTTGCTTTTGAAAGTTTTTTTTATAAAAAAAGCCGCCAATTCAAATTTTTTGCAAACCTTATCAGGTGTTCATTATGCGTCGAATGAAACTGCTCCGGAGTCGATATCACTATTTGTCCTCGAGATATTCAAGACCAAAAAAAGCTCACGAACGTAAGAACGTATGTACATACGCACACACATGCATCTCTCTACAAGCGATGGATTCGAACTCGAGGGACCTTTGAAACGTGAAAATATGCGGAAAATATCAATCCGAAAACTCGGACCCTTTACAATAACTTCCAAATGGGAAGTTAATAATTTTAATGTCAATAGAGAAGATTTTATACCCATTCGTTAGCAGAAAATACCCGCTTGATTTACAACGTTAAATATGAGCACTAGAAACAAAATTACGTCAAAAATATTGTGTAAACACTTACGTGCTACCACCTTCAGTTACTTGTTTGCGTAGTTTCTGAAATCGTATATCACATTCGTAATCTTATCAAAGAAGATAGAGTTCTGGAGTGTTTCCCCAGCATCACTACTGGCAGTTGCAAGATTGATGAGCTGGAAAATGGAAGTGCCAAGATCAACCCTTCCAATTACCAACGAAGAAGTGAAAAATTTCTGTCTTCGATATTTTCACGAATGTGCCGGAAAAAACCTCAGAGTCATTCGCTATGAAGTCACAGGAATAGGAGGAGTTCCGAAAGGTTACCTTGGAAAGCATCAATACTTGAACGCTCTTGTGGAAAGAGAAACCGGATCCAATATAGTGGAAGAAAAGGCTCGCTTTTTCATGAAATCTGCACCACAAGAAGTTGCCTCTCAAATGGAGTACTTGGATGAGTTCGGAGTATTTAAAAAGGAAACCTTCGTCTACAAATACCTCATACCTAGGTTGCAGGACATTAACATCGGTTGGGGGCACTTCGCTCCCAAGTGTTACTTGGCGAAAACGAATGTGCTTGTTTTTGAGAATCTTTCCGAACAAGGATTTCGACTGGCTGCAAAACGGGATGGGTTATTGCATTTTGATCACCTCGCCTGCGCCCTTAAATCAGTGGCAAATATGCATGCAGCATCAATTGTCCTGGAGTTCCGTACCAACAGAACAATTCCTGAAATGTATAAAGTGGCCATAGAAGAAAACGCTTACCCCAGTAATCCTCTCAACGTAAGAAACTTGGTTTTCACCAAAGCAGTCATGGCTCTGCGCGAACTTGTAAAACAAATCCCAAAGTACCAGAGTTCTCCAGAATTACCCAGAATTCTTATCAGCATGCCACAAGTTTTCGGGAGGATATTTGAATTTTGCAAATCTTCTAAAAGATGGCGAAATACTTTTTGCCATGGTGATCTCTGGGCAAACAATTTACTATTCAGACACAGTATAAGTCCGGCCGATGGAAAATTTCATCCCGTTGAATGCCGGATCGTGGATTTCCAATTGGCTAGATACACACCTCCAATTTTGGACATTATAACATTTTTAACTATTACAACCACCAGCACTTTCAGGAAGCAGCACCTATCATCTCTCCTAGACACATACTACAGTTTTCTGGGGCAGTTCTTAGCTTCCCACGAAATCAACATAGATGAAGTTATTTCGAAGCCAGAATTCGATTCTGGCGTTGAGTATTACAGATTGGCGGGACTGATTGAAAGTTGCCTGTTTTCTCACTTATCGATGCTTCCACCCAAATACTGTACGGACCTGTTGCGAAACTCTGACAATTTTGATGAGTTTCTGACCAAACACATAAGCGAATTGTGCTTGGAAGTTTTCCAAAATGATCCGGTGTATCGGGAGCGATTGACCGACATGCTCTGTTGTATCGTGGACTCGTACATTTTGGGGGAAAATTCGTTAATTACAAAAGTGTGAGAAACCCTGCATCTGGTGCATTTTTCTTGTGTTCATGTGATATGCAATTATTGAATCAATAATTTGATATTATCTTAAGAGAATTATGAAAGTAATCTGTACAAATGTTTTGTTCAGTAAATATTATCCAATAACACGACCTTCAGTTATTTGATTGGGTTTCTCAGGGCAATACGTTCAATATGATTTTGGGAAAGTTATTTAAAGAATACTTGAAAAATTCAACTCTTCATGGTGCCAAATTTGTGGTCGACGAAGGCAATAATTGGTTTGAAAAACTTTTCTGGATAATTTGCATCGCCGCTTCTTGGTTTGCATCCGGATTGCTTATATCAGCCTCACTAGGTTTGAATTACTTTGCTATTTTTACAATTACTCCTGTTGTGTGCATGTTTCCTTAAAGGATTTGTAAATATTACTGGCTTCGAACTGTGCTGTTGATGGGCTAAATTGAAGCTCGTAAATCACAATCTGTGTAACCTTACATTTCTGTTTGTTTATATAATGCATGTTACCCAATATATTGTTAGATGTATAAGAAGTAGTTTTATTATAGCTTCTTCTTCAAATGTATTCCTTTGATTAAGAACTTTTAATAGGTATGTCGCTTTTTTAAATGTGCATATAAATTTTTTTTAAGTAGTAAAATGAGTTGCTTATATTATATAAAAGAAAGTTTACGTACAAATAACATTAAAAAAAATATGTAATACACATTTCTCTTCAGTCCAGAAGTTTTCCACCAGATACAATTTATTATTAATGTCGGTCATCCTTTCTGTTATAATTCTTTTCTACACCTCTTTGTATACATCACACCAGAATTGTGCTGCCACTACAGGGTGCAAAAACACTTCAAAATAATGGACTATGGAGTGTGCCCTATTTTTCTCTGATTATAAAAAATATCAAAAGTCCGGTACTGTGAACAATAATTACGTATCAGAGCTCAAAACCAAAACCAAAAGAAATTTTGAAGTGCAGACCAGGGATTCGCGGACCCCACCGAATTAGAAAACAATCCACGGATATAATCGATTTTAATGGTTAAATAAAAACTACAAATATGACAGATTCTGCAGTGTTAGGTATATGCATTGAAACCCAGTATATCCTACTGCGTACTGATGTTTATCACGTGTCGCTATCTGTTTGGGCATGTTGTTATTGACTTCCAAGATTTGTTTTTAGGGCCTATTCCACCAATCCAAATCTTCGCCTTTGTCTTCGTATTGTTAGAACAGTTAGTGACGTCAGATATCTTGGCCATGGAGTTTAAATAGTTTGTGTAACACTTCGTTAGGCCAACAATTGACTTGACTTCATGGAAATTATGAATAGCTTTTAGCAATCTAACACATATATCTTCATTTCATTTTTTATTTTAATGAGCTGCTAGCTGTTATAATTAATATAAAATGGCATTGTATAGCAAACGAATTGGAACAAGCTAGCTCGTTTCTTGACGTCACTAATTGTTATAACGAGACGAAGATGAAGACGAAGACTTGGATTGGAATTGGCCCTTAATAATTTTTATTTTTTTCAGTTGGGCTTGAGTAGAGACGATATCTGCAATTCTAAACTTCTTTTACAAAAAATGATATCATACTGAAAAACCATTGCATTTCGGATCTGCCCTAATAAATAGAAATCGTGCAAGCCAAACCTAGGCCAGATTCTAGCCCTAACTTATTTCTGTTCAGGTACCTATATGAGTTGGAGATTTATGACATTTCTTCGGCCAAGTGAATTACTTTAAGCGATTCCATCACGATACTCCTATTGCAATATTATCCATGTCTTACAGGACACCCTGTATAACCGATTCACCTTTTCAGATGCTTTCTGGAACAATGCCATCAGTTTTGTGGTTGAGACATCCTATCGTGATTGGGACACCAATTTTCCTGCTATCGTAGTTTGTGAAACAAAAAATTTGGATCGAATTCAAACGACTGCTGAAAAGTAAGTACATTCGCCCTGTAGGACACCATTCAATTAAAAAGTTTGTGAAATTCCAGACTATGGGGTGCAGACCATGATTTCACCTTAGAAGAAGTATTAGC
>QYTT01030877.1:0-11743 GCA_006980735.1 Dasypogon diadema
TTCACTTTATTTTTAATTTTTACTAGAAATTGCTCTTCATGGGACTTCAATTTCCAGGGACAAACTGAAGATCCTGATCCGGAGAAACATCCTGTACCACTTCGCCTATGCACAAAAATGCTCCAATGGATAAAAGAATTCCGCGTTGGTGTCTTAATAGTAAATATTATGTGCAATCCTGCACTTAGAGAGCGGCACTGGGCAGAAATGTCCGAAGTGGCGGGCTTTGATATTACACCTGATGCAGGAACTACGCTCAGGAAGATAATTAACTACAAATTGGATGAGAAGTTGGATAATTTCGAAATAATCAGCGTCAGTGCAAACAAAGAACTGCAATTGCAATTAAACCTTAAGGCAATGATCAAAGAGTGGGACACAGTGGCATTTCCCACTGGACCATACAAGGACACAGGGGTTATGATTCTATCCAGTTTGGACGATATTCAAGCCCTCTTAGACGACAATATTTTGAAGACGTTGTCTATGCGAGGATCGGCCTTCATGAAACCGTGTGAAAATGAAGTATTATCCTGGTATGCTAAGCTGATGAGAGTGAACAAGACCTTGGATGTGTGGGGGAAGGTCCAGTCCAATTATTTGTACCTTCTACCCATTTTCTCTTCGAAGGATATCGTGGCGCAAATGCCAGAAGAGGGCAGACTATTTGTACAAGTTGAACAGACGTTTAAACGTAATATGGGTATGGTGCTGCGCCAGCCACTTGTCATGGAGACAGCTCCTGCAGCAGGATTATTGGAATCAATGGAGAAAGCGTGTGAAATGCTCGAGGACATTTCGAATGGAGTGAACATGTACCTGGAGAAGAAAAGGCTGTATTTCTCCAGATTCTTTTTCTTGTCCAACGATGAAATGCTTGAGATATTGTCGGAAACCAAAGACCCATTGCGGGTTCAACCCCATCTTAGTAAATGCTTCGAAGGGATAAATCGCTTAGAATTTGACGAGGAGAAGAACGTACTTTCCATGTTTAGCAGTGAGCAGGAAAACATAAAATTTGTCCAGTTGGTGTCAACTAAAGCCGCTGGTGGTAGTGTCGAAAAATGGTTGGTGGGGGTGGAGCAAGAAATGCTTGCTGCAGTTAAAAATGAGGTTGCATGCAGTTATACAGCGTACATGGAGAAAAAGCGCGCCGATTGGGTTTTAGACTGGCCGCAAATGGTCGTTCTGTGCGTTTCTCAGGTGTTCTGGGCAGCTGAAGTGCATGCCAGTCTTCAGACTCGCAATCAGAGCCTGATTCGCGACTTCTTTGCTGACTTAAATAGCAATCTGAATGACATAGTCGAGCTAATTAGATCCAAGTACATCTCGAACCTCAACAGGATAACTATAAAATCGCTTATTGTAATCGATGTGCACGCCAAGGACGTGGTAGAAGACCTTATAAAGAACAAGGTGCATTCCGAAGATGATTTCCAATGGTTGGCTCAGTTAAGGTAAATCTTTTGGTCATCGGTGGTTATTATCGTTTATTCTTTTCGCACTTTGTACAGGTACTATTGGGAAGATGGGGATGCTTTGGTGAGGATTATCAATGCAACTGTTCCTTATGCCAACGAATATCTGGGAAACTCGGATCGCCTGGTCATAACACCATTGACGGATAGGTGCTATCGAACACTGATTGGGGCGTATCAGTTGCACCTTAATGGAGCTCCAGAAGGACCCGCTGGCACTGGTAAAACTGAAACAACTAAAGACTTGGCAAAAGCACTTGCAGTTCAATGTAAAGTGTTTAATTGTTCGGATGGTTTGGACTACAAAGCAATGGGGAAATTCTTTAAAGGCTTAGCTTCCTGCGGTGCTTGGGCTTGTTTCGATGAATTTAATAGAATCGAGTTGGAAGTATTGTCTGTGATAGCACAACAGATCTTGTCAATCATACAGGCAGTAAGAGCAGGGCAGAAAAAATTCATGTTTGAGGGGTCCGAATTAAATCTGAATCCGGCGTGCTACGTTTGCATTACAATGAATCCCGGCTACGCAGGCCGGTCTGAATTGCCCGATAATTTGAAAGTCTTATTCCGATCAGTTGCGATGATGGTTCCTGACTATGCGATGATTGGCGAGATATCTCTGTATTCGTATGGATTCGTAAATGCTCGAACTCTGTCAGTGAAAATAGTGACCACCTATCGATTGTGTTCGGAACAGTTGTCTTCGCAGAATCACTACGACTATGGAATGAGGGCTGTGAAGACGGTCTTATCAGCATGCGGCAACATAAAAAAGGCACTACCCGATGAAAATGAGGATATATTATTGCTGCGATCTTTACTTGACGTGAACCTGCCCAAATTTCTATCATTCGATATTCCCTTATTTGAAGGCATTATATCCGACTTGTTCCCAGGAGTTAATTTACCAGCTGCAGATTACGGCCTGATAAACAACGCATTCACAGAAATCGTTAACCAGATGAATCTCCAGCCTAAGGAGAGCTTCCTTACGAAGGTCATCCAAACTTATGAAATGATGATAGTGAGGCACGGCTTCATGTTGGTGGGTGCTCCAATGGCCGGGAAATCCAGTACGCTGAAAGTACTTGCTAAGGTGTTGTCCAACTTGAAACCAACAAATGCCAGCCCTTACTATCAGGACGTTCAAATGGGCATTGTCAACCCAAAGTCTATCACTATGGGTCAATTGTACGGAGCATTTGACTTAGTCACGTATGAATGGACAGACGGAATAGTTGCCTCCATCTTTAGGAATTTCGCTAGTGACACTTCCCCTGACCGAAAATGGGTATAATTTTTTAAGTCATGACAAATTAAAAACAAATTGAAAATGTTTTTGTTCTCAGGTAATTTTTGATGGTCCAGTAGATGCTGTGTGGATAGAAAACATGAATACAGTCCTTGACGACAACAAAAAGCTCTGTTTAACATCTGGAGAAGTCGTCACCATGACAAATGAGATGTCCATGATTTTTGAAGTAATGGACTTGGCTCAGGCATCACCAGCTACAGTTTCACGCTGTGGCATGATCTACATGGAACCGGACACCTTAGGATGGCAAACGTTTGCTGAATCATGGTTAAATGCCTGTGATCAAAGGTGGGTGACTGAGGGCAGACAGTACGTAATAACTCTTCTGAACTGGCTGCTACCAGTGGTATGTATTATGACAATAAATACACTTTAATGTTACTTTCCATAATCTTTCCATGATCTACACAGAGTCAGCAATTTATTCGACGAAATTGTCGTCAGCTGTTAAATCCTGGTGAATTCAGTGTACTAAGAACTACCTACGATCTGTTCGAATTTTGTCTTACGGATGCGCTCGAGGAGAATCCTGAAGAATACGTGAAGTACTTAATACCGTGGTTTCAAGCTGCTATGGTGTATTCTCTAGTTTGGGGGGTTGGGGGAATTCTTGATACAGAATCAAGAGAGAAATTTGATGCACTACTAAAAAGCGTAAGTAATCGTGCAATAATTTTTGAGCAGGTTTAAGTTTTATCCTAGACATAGTTTCCTATGAGATTTTTTTACTTATCTCGTTGTAATCTCAAATTCCATTAAACCATATTTTACAGCTTCTGTATGGAGAAAATATAGATCATCCCATACCTCCATCAATTGGAAAAATTGAAATTTCAATACCACACGAAGGGATTCTCGCTGACTACGTGTACATTTTTAAGCAAAAAGGAGCTTGGAAACATTGGCCAGATCTGATAAAGAAAAGTGAGAATGAAGTTACAGCCTTGGGAGTACAGGTGCCAACGATCGACACTGCACGATATATGCACATTCTGTCCATGCATATTAAGGTGAAGCTGGCATAGTTCTCACAGACTGATGTTTCGAATCCTTCCTTACTTCTTGTAGCATCAGAAAAAGCTGCTATTAGTGGGGCCAACGGGTACTGGCAAGAGTTTCTACATTCAAAATATGCTGATGAATAGGCTTCCAGATACGAAGTACACACCTGCTTTCATCACGTTTACTGTAATGATCACGGCCAACCAGACTCAGGATCTGCTTATTTCCAAGGTCTGATGAAAATTAAGGCGATGGTTACCCCCTGGCACTCGATTTCCCTTTCAGTTAAACAAAATAAAACGAGGTCGGTTCGGAGCACCCAAGGGGAAAACTTGTGTCATCTTCATTGACGATATGAATATGCCAGCAAAGGAAATATATGGTGCCCAGCCTCCGTTGGAATTGCTGCGACAATACTTTGACTACGGTCACTGGTACGACCTTAAAGACACCTCGAAAATCTTCTTGAAGGACATTCTCATCCTGTGCGCATGTAACCTTCCCGGTGGAAGTCGACAAGATGTCTACGCTCGGTTTTTGTGTCATTTCAACATTTTCTCGCTCAACTTGTTCTCAGAAGAAACGATGAGTAAAATTTTCACAGCGGTCCTCTTGAACGGGTTCAGAAAAGGAGGACATGCTCTGGACGTGTTTCCTGTGGTAAACCAAATAGTAGCCGCTACCCAACACATTTACAGGGATGCTTGTGCGGACTTAAGACCCACGCCTGCAAAGTCTCATTACATTTTCAATTTGAGGGACATTGCAAGAGTTTGCACAGGTTGTGCCCTGCTTAAGAAGGAGTCGGTTGAAAATAAGAAGGTGTTCGCCAGACTGTGGTATCATGAAGCGATGAGAGTTTTCTACGACAGACTTGTTGATGAACCAGATCAGCTTTGGCTGTTCCAGAAACTTAATACTTGCGTGAAAGAGTATTTCAAGGAAAAGCCCGAAACACTTTTTGAAAACTACTTAAATGAAGACGGTGAACTGACCATGGCTGGAGTGAACAACCTTATCTTTGGCACTTACTTGGACGAGGACTCGGAACACGACGACAAACGATACGAGGAAATAGCTTCTTTAGCGGTCTTTAGCAAAGTTGCTTACGACAATTTGGACGAATACAATAGTACACGTCGCTCCAAGATGGACATCGTCCTCTTTACGTACGCTCTGCAGCACTTAAACAAACTGTGCAGAATAATGTCCATACAGGCTGGGAGTGCTTTGCTTGTGGGCATAGGAGGTTCGGGTAGGCAAAGCTTGACTAAACTGGCCGCAACCATTTGTCAAGAGAGTATCTTCCAACCTGAAATAACGAAGAACTATGGCGTTAATGATTGGCATGATGACTTGAAAAATGTTCTGAAGGAAGCTGGTGGAATGGGGAAGGACACCGTATTCCTGATGACGGAAAACCAGATAAAAATGGAACTTTTCCTTCAAGATATTGACTGTCTTCTGAACCAGGGAGAAGTGCCTAACATTTTTGCAATAGATGAACGGCAGGAGGTTATAGAAATGGTAAGGCTTGCGGCACAGGGCGGTAATCGGAATATTGATATCTCTCCCTTGCAAGTGTTTTCGTTTTTCGTGAACCGTTGCAAGCAGCGCCTTCACATCATTCTTTGCTTCAGCCCCATTGGATCGGCGCTACGAACTCGCGTTAGACTGTACCCCTCTTTGGTAAATTGCTGTACAATAGACTGGTACCAGTTGTGGCCCAAAGATGCCTTACAAATGGTAGCCGTACGATACATGACTGAAGTTAACGTCTCCCCTGAAGTTAAGGAAGCTACAGTAACTGCTTGCCAGCACTTTCATATAACGGCAAATGAAACAGTAGTGCAGTTCCTTCAGCACACAGGACGCATCATCTACATAACTTCGGCCTCTTTTCTAGAGTTGATTCGATCCTTTCAGAACTTAGTAAACAAGAAACAAGAGGAGACCAGGGCTGCCAAAATGCGATATGTGCGAGGGTTAGAAACTCTGCAACAGGCATCGTCCGCTATTGCCTTGATGCAGAAGGAGTTAAATGAGTTGACGCCCAAACTGATAACAATGGCCGAGAATTCAAAGCGGATGATGGTAGAAATTAATACGGAGACGATCGCGGCTAGTGCTGCTGCTGAGCAAGTGAAAAAAGACGAGGTGGTAGCAAACGCTCAGGCGAAAGCCGCACAGGCCCTGAAAGATGAGTGTGAAAAAGATTTGGCCCAAGCCATTCCTGTACTCGAAGATGCCATTCAGGCGCTGAACACACTCAAACCAGCCGATATAACCTTAGTGAAATCGATGAAAAATCCACCATCAGTTATTAAACTGGTGATGGCTGCAGTTTGTGTCATCAAAGGAGTACCGCCTGATCGAGTGAATGACCCAGCTACAGGAAAAATGGTTAACGATTACTGGGGCCCCAGTAAACGAATTTTAGGTGACATGGGATTCTTACAGTCTTTGAAGGACTTTGACAAGGACAACATAAACCCGGAGATCATGAAAAAAATTCGAAGAGATTATATTCCACACAAAGATTTCAAGCCGAACATAGTAGCTAAAGCTTCCAGTGCAGCGGAAGGGTTATGCAAATGGATTATTGCAATGGACCTCTACGATAATGTGGCGAAGATCGTGGCGCCCAAGAAGGCTCGTTTGCAGGTAAATTTTTGTTATTTAACAGCACATGAATCAAAAACCACCAAATTTCTAACTTTAGGCTGCTGAGAAAGAATACTCAGATACTATGAAGATCTTAAATGAAAAGCGTCAGTTGGCCGCGACCTTAGAAAGAAAAGTAGCTCATCTGAATGAAGAACTTGAGAAAGCTAACGCCGAGATGCAAAGGACTCAAGAAGAAGTTGATTTCTGTATGAATAAGTTACGCAGAGCAGAAACATTAATTGGAGGTCTGGGAGGTGAGAAAAGTAGATGGACGGCCGCCGCAGAAAAGCTGCAAACACAATATGATCACCTTCCAGGAGACATACTTATCTCCTGCTCAGCTATAGCATACTTATCCACGTTAACAGCACCCTTCCGAAATAAATGCATTGCAGATTGGGTGCAGAAATGTAAAAGTCTTCAGATTCCCTGTTCCGATGTGTACAGCTTCATCAGCACTCTGGGTTCAGACATTAAGACCCAAGCCTGGAACTTGTATGGCCTGCCTCGGGATGCGTTTTCTTCGGAGAACGCTATTATTATGGATAGCTCCAGTCGTTACAGTTTATTCATAGATCCTCAGGGGCAAGCAAATAAGTGGATTAAAAACATGGAGAAAGCGAACCGTCTGCAAGTCCTGAAGTTTTCCCAAGGGGACTACATGAAAGTTATCGAAAATGCTTTGGAAATGGGAAATCCTGTTTTAATCGAGAATGTTTTGGAAGAACTTGAAGTTCCACTGGATCCTATCTTAGCCAAGCAAACATTTATACAAGGCGGGCAGCAATTTATAAGCTTGGGAGATAATATCGTCCCCGTGTCTCCGAAATTCCGTCTTTATCTGACTTCTAATTTGAGGAATCCGCACTTCTTGCCTGAAACTTTTAATAAAGTCACTGTCATCAATTTCGCTCTCACCCAAAGGGGGTTGGAAGACCAGTTGCTCAGCATTGTAGTTGCAAAGGAGCGCCCAGACCTTCAGGAACTAAGACAGCTTTTAATTACTGAAGCCGCTCAAAATCAGGCTATGTTAAAGGAAGCGGAAGATAAGATCTTGCACACCTTGTCCACAAGTGAAGGAGACATTTTAGAAAATGAGATGGCCATTCAAATCTTGGACGACTCCAAGGTGCTTTCTAATAATATCATTGCAAAGCAGAGTGCGTCTCGTGAAACAGAACAACAAATTGAAGCCTTCCGCGCGAAGTACAAGCCCGTGGCGGCTCATTCCTCCGTTCTGTACTATTCCATTACAGATCTTCCTAATATTGATCCCATGTACCAGTTCTCGCTCAATTGGTACATCAATTTGTACATGTACTCCATAGAGAACGCCAACAAGTCAAAAGATCTTTCGAGGCGGCTCAAGTTCTTGATGGACGCGATTACAATCAATCTCTACAACAACGTTTGCCGATCGATCTTCGAAAAGGACAAGCTTCTGTATTCGTTCATTTTAACCACAAAAATAATGATAGCTGCACATCAAATAGAGCAGAGTCAACTTATGTTCCTTTTGACGGGCGGATCTGCTGAAAAAATTCAGGAAAAGAATCCTGACCCCTCATGGATAACAGATAAAGTCTGGCAGGATGTATGTAGATTGCAACAGTTACCATCTATGAATGGATTTGTAAAATCCTTTAAATCAAACCTGAAGGCTTGGCAGAGGTTCTATGATCATATTGAGCCGCATCTTCAACCCCTACCCGAACCTTGGGAAGACAAGACAAGTCGTTTTGAAAAGATCATCGTCCTAAGAGCATTGAGACCTGATAAGGTATTTCTTGGGATTAGCAATTTCATCACTAAGGAAATGGGACAGCAATATATTACGCCTCCTCCATTTGATATTTCAAAGTCCTATGAGGACTCTAATTGTTTGTCGCCGCTAATTTTTATCTTATCGCCTGGAGCTGATCCCATGGGATCGTTGTTACTTTTTGCAGAGAAAATGGGATTTGACGAGGCTTTTCAGAGTATTTCTTTGGGGCAAGGGCAGGGACCTATCGCACAGAAGCTTGTCGAGGATGCTCAGCAATCTGGACTATGGGTTTGCCTTCAAAATTGCCACTTAGCTGCATCATGGATGGCTTCTTTGGAATATCTATGGGAGAATATGGATGTATTCAATACGGATCGTAAGCATACAATTTTTTTTATCCATACTCGAACTTTTTTCTTTATAACACAAACATTTTCAGCTTCTTTTCGCCTTTGGCTGACTAGTTATCCCAGCGACAAGTTTCCGGTTGCAATGCTACAAAATGGTGTGAAGATGACGAATGAACCTCCAACTGGATTGCAGCAAAATCTGCTCAGATCATACAATTCAGAGCCTATGAATGACGACAAATTTTATGAAGGTGCTTGTACAAGTCTTTATTCAGTACAAAAATTTACACAAGAATTTTATTATAAGTGTCGCTCAGGCGTTCTTAACTTTTAGAGAAACTTTGTTGTCACTTAATTTCTTCTTCTGCACTTTTTGTACTTGCAGGCTGCCCTAAGAAGGATAAGGCTTTCACTCGACTCCTCTACGGAATCTGTTTTTTCCATGCAATTGTACAAGAACGACGAAAATATGGACCAATGGGTTGGAATATTCCTTATGGATTCAATGAGTCCGATTTCCAGATTTCAGTCCAGCAACTACAGGTAATAATCGGCAAATTTTACTTAGACAGCCTCTAATAAAAGTCATCAGATGTTCCTGAATCAATATGAAGAAATTCCGTATCCAGCTTTGCTCTACTTAACTGGTGAATGCAATTACGGCGGTCGAGTCACAGACGCTTGGGATCGCAGAGCTATTAATACCATTCTGGCCGATTTTGTGAATGACGAGGTGGTGACGAATCCAAAATACAGATTTGCGGATGATGACATATATATTCTGCCAAGGAAATCCGAACACAGGGAAATGGTGCGATACATAGAGGAAAATATTCCATCAATGCCACCACCAGAAGTCTATGGACTACATTCTAATGCGGGTATTACGAGAGATTTGCAAACATCTAATCTGTTGCTAGACTCCATGATTCTCACGCTGGGCAAAACAACAAGTATTTCTGGCGCCGATTCTGAAAAAGCTCTGCTCAGCACTGTTGACGAAATACACAAGAGTTTGCCAAAAGACTTTGACCTAGAGCTGGCGAAGGAAAAGTACCCGGTTGACTACAATGAATCCATGAATACGGTTCTGGTGCAGGAAATGGAACGATTCCTTAAGCTGCTTAGAGAAATTCGTCGCACCTGTGTAGAACTGAAGAACGCTGTAATCGGAGTCATTGTCATGACACCGGAATTGGAGGATGTTATTTTGGCAATTAATTTCAAGAAGGTACCCGGGCGTTGGATGGCAAAATCTTATCCGAGTTTGAAACCGCTTGGCTCGTATATTGCTGATCTTCTTGATCGTTTGAATTGGCTTCAAACTTGGTAAACTCTTTTATCTGAAGTAGCTCAGCTGTGGGAACTATTCTCTTACGTCCTTGCAGGTATGAAGTAGGAAAGCCACCAACATTTTGGATATCCGGATTCTACTTTACACAAGCTTTCCTCACAGGGGCGATGCAAAACTTCGCGAGGAAGTACCAAATTCCCATCGACACTTTAACATTTGATTTTAAAATTCTCAAAGCGGACAGGTAATGTCTTCCCATTGTGCGGTTCAAATGAACAGTTAATTTAATCTAGCATGAAAGTGCCTCCTGAAGACGGGGTTTACATAAATGGAATGTTCCTTGAAGGAGCCAGATGGGATAAGAATAAGGGTCATTTGGATGAAGAATTTCCAAAAGTGCTTATGAATACAATGCCGGCCGTACGTTTAATTGTAAGAGCAATTCTGTCCTTGAACTTCACTCACTAATTCTGAAAATATCTTTCAGCCAATTCTCATTAAGAGCCTGGTGGAAGGAGAGCGTTACAAATGCCCACTCTATAAAACTGGTGAACGAAAGGGGATTCTGTCCACAACTGGTCATTCCACGAACTATGTCCTCCCGCTACTACTTGATACTATGAAGCCGCCGGCGCACTGGGTAAAACGAAGCACAGCGCTACTTTGCCAAACAAGCACTTAATTTCAGTACTCGACTTACATGTATTGTATTATTGCTTATCGAAAATATATTTTCTACTGCGTGTTGAATGAGAGTTATATCTACGATGTTGGCTACCAATACCTTTTACCAGCACTGTTTAATCTGCTGCCAATCGCTGGAATTTGAACACATTAATATAGGTAAATGGACATTGAACAATGTCCGGTTCTTCACTGGTCTGGACTGGGGTTTTCAGATAATAAATCTGTTTTCCTATCTTAGACCTGGATAATTACCTGGATAGTACTCTTCCTTGACCTTTGCTTCCCGCTATTGAGACTTTTCCGTATTTGGCCACAGAAAAGAAAGGCGCCACATACACTTTTATCGATATTAACGTGTGCACAAAGCTCCTCCATGGCATGGATTTCTGCTTGAGAAATGGTTGGAGCAGTACCGAGAGATTTTGATGTGCTATGATTTGAACTCTGCTCTCCTTTCATCCTAGATCCATATGTGTACCATACAAGTGACTTTTCGAAGATCATTTGAGCAGAGTACCATGCCTGTCGATCATTTAGGATCATCTTGAATGGCGAGTCAAACTTGTGTCTTAGTGGCATAACATCCGACAGAGACACCGCCTTTTCTTCAAGTTCTTTTATGAATTATTGGATAGCCATTCGTGTGGTTTGCAGTTATCAGATCTATTCTTTGCAGTCTGACGCCACTTAGTGCAGCCTCCCGCTTAACATGAACATAAGAGATTCATTAGTGCCTCTAAAGCTAAGAGGAAAGTTGACAAAATTTTTTTTTTTGAATTGGGTGTGAGATCGCACGGATCTCTCGAACTTAGGCCACTAGTAGGCCCATTGTTCCTCCACCGCGAAGTTAAAGAGTGCGGGACAGATGTTGTCATCAATTCAACCACCCGGTCGACTTTGTAAAAGCCAGTATACACTCCCACCCCCTTTAGCCTGCCTGATACAGTTCGTCAAGGAAGTAGTGTCGCAGGTGCCTGAGTCTTTTCGCCGAGAGTGACGGACAATGGCACAAGAAGTGTGTCACCGTCTCCGCCTCCTCCCCGCAACCCCTGCAGTCGGGATCGCCCGAGCGACCGATCCTGTGTTGGTGTGCCCTTAGGAAACTGTGTCCCGTCAAGATGGAAACTATTAACCTTAATGATGGTTTATTTAATCTAAGAAGTTTAGATGTGAAGTAGGCGTTCG
>QYTT01035908.1:0-13663 GCA_006980735.1 Dasypogon diadema
TAGATGGGTGTCTGAGATGAATAGAAATTTATTTTTCAAAGTGTTCATATTTTCCGAGAAAAATACAATTAATTAAATTCACTGTTTATTATATTTATTGCAAATCAAATTAGTAACAGTGATAAATATATAAAGAAAATGTAGCTAAACGCTACATATATCCCTAAAATGCCCCCAACCTCAGAAACGTAAACGTTGCAGTGTGTGCAGTAAAGTTGGTCTCGTCGACGTGAACTGTCAGCAGGTAAACAGGCCCAATGTATCACTCATAGCTACAGATGATTTCGAGAAGGAAATCGTCATAGATGGAAAATACACCACTCCAGGGATCATAGACACTGGCAGTGACGTATGCCTGGTGCAGGTATCAGTGGTTCGTGCCATGCAGTTAACCTTGGAAGATTGTAGGCTAGCGCTATATGGATTTGCTGAAGGTATGTGCTGTACTTTAGGAAAAGTCGTTGTCAATTTAAAAGTAGACACAGCTGTTGCTGTTATAGAGTTGCATGCAGTTGGTGATAATTATCTTTCACGTCCAATTCCAATTGCAAAGAACCTTTTCAAATTACCAAACCTTTCAATGGCAAAAATTAAGGAGGTACTAAGAATTTTTAATACGAATAATAATCAAGATTTGAGTGCGCGTATTTTGTCAGGCAATTCAGGCAAGAACTTAATGAGTGTATATTGTAATCAAAGCTTGAGTTTAGAACCGGAGACTTGAACTGTAAATGTGACATAGCGGATTTTGAAAATAAACGGGAAGCGATTAATTCAAAAGGCAAACAAGCAGAGTTAAAGACTAAACAACCAGTGAACTTAGAGTTTCTTACCGAAAATAAAACGACATAACCGGATCTTAAAGATAATTCGGCTATAGCAACAAATGAAGAATTGACAAATAAAGAATGTACGGTGCAGTCGCCTATTGATCAAAAAATGAACTTTGAGGGTTCTTTGAATTTTAATGAATTTATCTCGGAATCGAATGACAATCGCGCGCAGAATAGTGATAACGAACGTTGTGTCTTAAAACGCGAGATGAAGCTTCGTCGAGAGACGATCTCTACTGAAGACGTGAATTGTGGGTCACTTAACGAAAAAATATTTCCGAACTAGGGTACGCTTCTGCTTACGAATTAGAAATCTCTTTGACGCACGGTACTCGTATTTGTTCCGGACCATACAGGTTAGCCTACTCGCAACGCGCAACGATGAGGAAGATAGTTCAGCAGCTGCTAGATTCTAATATTATTCAACCGTTGAAGTCTCCGTATACGTCGCCAGCCTTACTCGTAAAAAAGGAGGATGGAGAAGATCGTATGGTAATAGACTACCGCCGCCTTAATGAAATTACGGTTAAAGACAGGCACCCTTTACCCTTAATAGAGGATTTATTGCTACGACTCCAGGGCAGTACGTTGTTTATAGGTCTTGATTTAGCGTCAGGCTATTACCGTAGCGAAGGAAAGCCAAGAGTACAGTGCGTTTGCAACTCCCGACAGCGAATATGAGTTTAAAAGAATGCAGTTCGGACTGTCAAACGGGCCGTCATGCTTTCAATGCATGATGAACGACATTCAAAGGAAAATGTCCACGGATCGGCTACTCGTTTACATGGATGACGCCCTCATCCCATGTCGAGACTTTAAGGAGGGCATGAAGACGCTTCGAGGGTTTCTAGAAATACTGTCCAACGAGGGGCTTAAACTTAAGAAATCGTTCTTCTTTAACGCTCAGGGAATGCGTCCAAACGCCAAAAAGACAGCTGCCATCCGGAACTTTCCGCGACCACAGAATTTACACGAACTCCGCCAGTTCTTGGGAATTACAAGTTATTTTCGTAAATTCGTTCCGGAACACGCACTTATAACCCGACCACTTACTGCTCTCACCCGGAAGAATACCCAATTTCTTTGGACAAATGAACAGGAAGCGGCGTTCAAGAAACTCAAATGTATTCTAACTACGCGACCCTTGCTTACGCTTTTCGATCCAGCACCGGATCACGAACTTTATACGGACGCGAGCTCGATGGGCCTCGCAGGAATACTCCGCCAATGGGATATTGATAACGAACTCCGACCTCTTGCATATTTTAGCAGACAAACCACCGAGCTCGAATGACACTATCACAGCTACGAGTTAGAAACCTTAGCTGTTGTCGAATCGGTAGCACGATTTAGAGCATACCTTCTCGGAAGGCCGTTCACCATCGTTACGGATTGCGAATCCCTAAAAGCAATGTTTAATAAAAGAAACATACTTCCACGGATAGCACGATGGTATTTACAGCTTATGGAGTACACGTTCAAGATTGAATACAGGCGCGGCAAAAGTATCTCGCGGCGCTTCAGCTCCATTTACTCATCCGACAATATGAAACGATGGTGTGAAGGTTTTGACGAAGAACTTACAGACAACGAGGACAACTACGAGAACGAGGCTTCAGCCAGCGGAATCGAGGACGGTTCCATTCGTCAGGAAGGCCGAGCTGTTACGGAAGAAACCGCACTAACCGCTGTAACAAGGAACCAACAAAATTGTCAGCACCTAAAAAGACAAACAACCTCTCCCCAGTCAGACCGTCATTCTGATCTCTCTCTCATGTAGTGTAACAACAAGTGGTTGCGTTAATAAAATTTATTGAATTTTCTCGCTTCTTTCATTTTTACTCAAACCTTTTGAGTTAGCCGCTTAACATAATTCTGTGTTGCATTCCATTGTAATTCTTATCAGCAATCAGTACAAGCAAAATTTCACAAATTGAAATTATTGAATTGCTGACAATTCAAAAAGCAAAGGTAGAAATTAATTAAAGGAATTTATTCGTTCAGGTGTCTGATTGCTGACAGGAAAATAATTTCTGACACTTTGTATTTAGGCGCGTGATAAAAAATAAATAAACGTTTTTTCAAACATTTTTGAAATTTTGACCTACAAGGGGTGAAATAGGGGATGAACGTTTGTATGGGAGTCCGTCGTTATTGAAGATAGAACCAGGAAACTTTGTATTTAGGCGCGTGATAAAAAATAAATAAACGTTTTTTCAAACGTTTTTGAAATTTTGACCTACATGGGGTGAAATAGGGGATGAACGTTTGTATGGGAGTCCGTCGTTATTGAAGATAGAACCAGGAAACTTTGTATTTAGGCGCGTGATAAGAAATAAGTAAACCTTCTTCAAGCGTTTTTGAAATTTCAACCTACATGGGGGTAAAAGTAGGGGATGGAAGGTTGTATGGGAGCCCGTCATTATTGAAGATAAAACCATGAAACTTTGGGCGCGTGGTAGGAAATAAATAAACTTTTTTCAAGCGTTTTTGAAATTTCGACCTACATGGGGGTGAAATAGGGATGAAAGTTTGTATGGAAGTCCAAACAAATCTATCTATGCTTACTATATTTATCGGAGAGATATACATGTTAAAGAAATGCATCCGACGCATGTGTAGAAAAACAGAATACTTAAACATTTGTCGTCTAAACATATAGGCGTTGCGAGCGCGGGACTCGCCATGCGCCATACACAATGTAAGCAGCGGCGGCGTGGCGCAGCGTAGTAAGGGAAGCATCACTAAGTGTGGCTACCCGAATGAGCAGATACGTGAGGACAGACGAGTTTGTCGCACGTATGCGTATATTAAAATGTTGCGCTGCAACAATTTCGATTTGTTTACAGGATTTCTTGCTTTCGTTAATGTTCTTCGGTAAAATACAGTAGTTTTGTTTAATATAAAGTTCTTCCGTTTTTTTATAGGTATTTTGCTTATTTTTATTATTTCGACGTATTATTTATACTTCTGATATGCCTCGCAAACGCAAATTTAATCTAGCGTGTAGTTCTAGCAGAGCTCGAAGGATGGAAAAACAATGAACGTAGTTTATAAAAATATGTTAAAATAAGATATTTACAGTAAATCACAGCAGTTTGCAGTTAGTTTGTATCTGCATTATTTGCAACATTAGTATTCTAAAAACAAAAACAGACTGCCTAAAGTAACTATTCCACGCAGACGAAGTCGCGGACAAAAGCTAGTTTCCTATAAAAACAGAATAATCAATAAAGTTTGTACAATTTTACGGGAAGAACGAGCCAAGACTTTTCTTCGTGATTCCGCTTGTGAGTCTGCCAGTGGCGTTCCTTCCCCAACAATATCTTTCGAATGTATTGCATAAATTCATTTCGCAAAGCGGAAAAATAGTCGGCCTAGTGTAAAAATATAAAATACCGAGTTGGAAGAATTACACAAAGCCTGTTCTCTTGATTTTACCAAGATATTTTTCTGAGTGAACCTTCGCGGGTCCGGGAGGCTAGGAGACGCGTCTTGTGAGTGACATTCGGTGGCCCGTCATCGTTCCTGTTTTTTATATAATACAAGTGTAATTTTTCAATTTTTTTGTTTTGGTTTTCTTGCTATTTGTAAGTGTTCCTAATAAAATTTAAAAATGAATTTCTTTTGTCCGACTTTTATTGTTGTATTTCTATTGATTTTGCTCGTCTGTTGGTTATGATGTTGACTGATGATTATGACATTCAAAAATTTGGGAAAAATTAAGTTTTTAAAGGAATGCTCTTGATGAATTTATTTTTAAAAAGCTTTGTCAATTTGCTTGTACTTTATTAAGTTTATCACACAGTTTCAACGAAAATTCTTGGAATTTGCATTCGTAACAAACACCTGTTGTGTTCCTTTTGTGTAACTTTTCCACATCCGCCTAAAATCCTAGTAAGCAATAAAATAACTTCAGAAATTACGAGTAATTTAAACGTAGATAAGAGAGTTACTCTCTGAGACTAAAGTCTGGTAGGGAAAATGTTAAAAAACCGCGGACAATCGTCTGCAATTCATTTCTACATGTAAACCAAATTTCCATGTTCTTGCAACTTACAACCGTGGGTCGAGCTCATGCATTCAAGCTTATAATTTGGAATTTAGAAATGCATCTTTTATCGTGAGGTAAAGAAAAGGATTCTCCTCTCCCTTCAGAAGATAGAGATAACTATCATTACTGCCTTCCATACTGGAGTGGCTCATTAAACTAATATTAAAGACAATGGATCTTCGTGAAGACTTCGATAGAGTAAAAAATAAAATACCAAACGTTTAGAATTCCGAATTAGCGTAAAACCGGGTATAAATGTAATATTATTAATTTTAGGATATTGGAATAGTTTTTAAACAGTGGTCTTTGGTCCATATAAAAACAAACTACTTGGTAAAATCATATTTAAAATTAAAAACATTGCTAGACTTTAACAATACTTAAAAAAGAATAAACATGAGTAACTTAGGGCTACTTTCGAGAAACATTATATAACATTTGATAACATCATATAGAACCATTGCAATGATTTATTTTAAACTGCCACTCATCAGTGCAATAACATTTTTTATGTTTACATTCATTTAATTTGTTCGAGACTAAATGAGATCATGATACTTTTTTCACACTTAGTTACATAAGCAAGATATTTGTCGAGTTGTGTTTTTATTTCCTTTCTGGTCCCTCAACGGCAGGGATGATGACGATGATTTATTTTAATGTTCACGTTCCGAAATATGAATGTTGAAATATTTTTATTGAAGTCTGTGCATATCAGTGCTCCTTACCCGCCGCATAATTTTTATTTTAAGGCAACCTCGCTTAAGTACACCCTTCACACATTTTATTTATATTTTTTAAACACTGGCGTTAACATATTAATTTCGTTTATTTGTCATCACTTCCACAAAGTTTTCATTTATTGATTATATTGATAATAATATATAGTTCATGATATATTTTATATAACTAAATTTAAAATTTCAGGAATATGTATTTTCATTGTAGATTTTCTTTTGAAATTTGTGATACACGAAATTTTGTTTTCTGTCTTTTTTTATTAAATACGTTGGTTTTTACTATTGTCGCTGGTTAATGCTTTTCACACCCAATTGAAACTGCAGAACAACTCTACATACCGATTTATTTTTAAATTTATTTTTGACATGATTATCGACACAAAGAAAACTACGATTAATTTTATCACCAACTGCACAGGAACCGGTTTCTTTAAGAATATATTTTAATGTCAAAATGACAAATGTGTCGAAGTGTGATCTTGGGAATCAGTTTCCATAGATTGCGTTTATCCTTGTAATATAACAGATTCAAGCCTTTAAATTGTACCAAGCAAAAAATAATGTCACCCGTGAATAAATTTATGTGCTGAAATTTATGGTGTCAAATTTCTCCAGTGTGATAGTGTCTGGTAAATCATACAGTATAACATTTGTATGCCCGCTATGATATACGATACTTCACTTGTACTACCGATCGTAACACCACCATATTGCACCTCTCATCCTCAGCCTTTTGGTAGAGACATTTTATTTTATTACTGTAAGTTAAAGATTTAAATTTAATTTTTCTATTCTTTAACATTTTATAGCTTGACTTACAGTTGTCATTAAGTTAAAGTAATGCAATTTTACTCGCTCTGTTATAACAAATTTCACAGAGATTTTTATTTCCTTTTGCGATATCTTTAACCTTCGTTTCATTCTGTCAATTAGGTTAGTTGTTCATTTCCTTATATTAGTCAATACAAAATTTAACAAGTGGGCAGAAACTTTTTGGATATACTTCGGAGATCTGTTGATTCTGTGATGCTTACATCTAAAATGAAGTTGAAGAATATTTGTTGTTGATGTTACGTTATGTTCATAAAATAACATTGCTTTTTACACTTTCCGAAAAGTTAATAATATATACTGAAGAGGCACTACAACACAACTTAATTCTTCCGCATTATCACTCAATAATTATTCCATCAGTTATTTGTTTATATTTTTTACAGTCTTGCATAGCTCGATTTACACTAGCATTGCTCTCTTATATATTCAGTACATTTTTAAGCATTTAGATAATTAATATATAATGTTTTAATATCTCACTCATTCTGCTTTCGCCTACTTAAAACTAATTTTCACTTTTATTCAATTTATTTCATAAAAATTTTAAATTCATAGTTTTTAATTCATTTACAACTATCAGAAATCTTTAATATTGTAATCTAAACACCGACGCTATAAAGAAATTTCATATCGGACATTTACGAGAACACACAATACTAATTAGCTTAAATATAGACTTCTTCAAATTGTTGAAAATAAGTCTGCAAAACTATACAATTCAAAATGTTTTGATTTTTCAAACAAAATCAGGATCTTAATTTTTTTAAGCACTGACTTCTAAGGAAAACAAATAAAGTAAAGTAAATATATTAGGCTAGTTCAGAAGATTAAAGAACAGTGTTTTTTCATAATAAAAACATAAAAATGTAATATATTTTATTTTGACTTTCTAAAGCAGAAGCTGATTATTGCAAAATTTCGGATTAATTAAATTTTATATATTTTGATATATTTTTTAACTTAAATACATTTCTTAATTTAAAAAAATTCTAATCGAGTATTTTCATACCTTAGCTTTTCGTATCTAGGAGAGTATTTTATTTATTGTCTATAAAGTATTTACACATATTTTGGTAAAATTACACGAACTTAAAAGCTTTAATAAAGTAACCCTTCTATTTAAACAAACCTGTCAAAATACTAAAACTAGAACCAGCAAAAAAGCGTATAAAATATATAAGTACTGTTTTTAAATAAGTTACAGTTTTTAAGGCAATTTCAATAAATAAATAAATTTGAATAACTCGAACAAGAACAAGATTCTAGATAACTAACCTATGTATCTCCTTTTATAAAATCCAAGACACAGTATTTAACATATCACAATTTTTTCCCTCATTATGTTAAAATTCTTTTGATAATGTTAGATTTTTAGTGTAAAATCTTAAGCATTGTAAAAGTCAAGCAAATCTTCGCAAAATATGATTAAGATGTTGATTTACTTAAATATGCATTTTTTCAATATAGACTTTTCAACGCAAAATAGTTAACATTGGAGTCCGAGATGAAGTTAACAAGCGGAGAATCTAACAAAAAATTCTCAAGATTATTTAAAATGAAATGCAAATATTTGAAATATTAATAAAAATAGTAAGAGATTATTTACATCGAAATTAGTTTGTTAGCATTTAGGTTTCAACCACGTAAATAGAAACCAAGCTACAGAAAAAAACTTGACAAAAAAGCCATCAATATGTATGGCGATGTTTACATACAAAAGAGATCCCACTTTCGTTTAGCCTAAGACATAGAGTTTACTGTAACCTGTTGAATCCTTTCGTGACGGTTTGTTGAAAATTACTGAACCATATGTAACTACTAAGAATGACACCCTTTCATTGGTTTTGCAGAGGTGGATTTTTCTTTTATATTAGACCGAGATTTTTGAGACGTGGTTAAGAAAACGGGGGTACATAGATATATTGTTTTTAATTACCACAGTCAAAAGACCGCAATGAAGATCAGTTTGTTTTATTAGGGTGTCCCATAAGTTTCTTCCGCGCCAGGCTATGTATGGCTCTAACTGGTTATATTTATGTAAACTTGCAAAAGAACCATTTGTGGTATGTTATGCTTCATTGCTTTAAAAAAGTTAGTAGTGCAAAGGACACTGCAGACGAGATTTGCACCGTTAACGGGAGTGGTACTACAACTATTAGGACCGTCCGCAATTGGTTTAAAAAATTTAGAGCTGGCACTTTTGACGCAACAAGGGTGTGCTCGCTGAAAATTCGCGATATAGTGTGCGCGAGACAGTGGAGGCCACACACATTCCCAAAATAACGGTAGATAAGCATTTAATCAAGATGGGATATGCGAATCGGTATGAAGTGTGTGTTATGGTCACGCATGACCATACATTCCGCCCGACATAAATTATGGTCAAGTGTGCACTTAAAATTCTTCACTTAAATTCTTCAATTTTAAAAAATTGCAAGATGAGCACATTTGTTACCATTCGCTCACTCTTAACCATAAATATTTACCCGCATTTAACTAAGTATCAGATTTCATCCTTTTGACTCGTGCGGACGTGACCAATGCGGCGATTTCTGCTGACAAAGCATGCGTCCCGAGCTTACTTTCGAGCTCAAGGAAATTGTCTCGAAGAAGTCTGGGGTCAGCTCGCCAGGAAGGCGCACGGAAATAGAAACATAGTCTGTGGAATTAAAGAAATAGCGAAGTTATCTGTGCGGTTAAAGTTTCTTTTCAAAAACTAACTAAAGTAATAAGTAAAGTATAGTAATTCATCCAAAGATATTACGATTTGTGTTTTAATAAAAGATTGCCGTGAAGTGCTTGTTTGATTTTATTCTTTTTTGGGAAAATCCCCGGACTCCCGCTGACCTCTTCTTCTTCCTGAAGGAAAAGCACGAGAGGCGGCGTAACTGGTGGGTTCTACACCTAGTGACGAAGACTGGCCTTATGAACCGCGTCTTTACGTGCGATTTGCTTCTTCACTGACATGACAGAAATTCTTTCTTAAAGAGTCTTGCCATTGGAGATGAGACTTAAATTTTATATAAAATGTGCATCGAAAACGCACTTGGTCTAAGGAAAATAGACCTTCAATTGTTGCGAAGCCTGGACTTCATCCGAAGAAAGTTCTTTTGTGCATTCTCTCTCGTTAAAAATCCTGTCCGTGGTAAATGCCTCAAATCCGAAAGTGAAATAAATACGCACCTTGATGAGTATTTTGCAAGTAAGCCTCAACAATTTTGGAAAGAGGACATAATGAGGCTTCCTGAGAGATAGATAACAGAGCAGAACGGTTCATATATAACACAATAAATCAACCTTAAACAACAAATGTCGTATATTCATTTCGCATCAATAAAAGGAAGAAACTTATGGGATACCCTAATATATTTTTCCAAACAAGTTCTAGGGTCTGGGATTTCATCAAAATATTTCATCAGATCGCATAATATTTTCAAAATGCAATTAGATCAACTAACATTTCTAGAAGGAAATAAATACTGCGTATACTAAGATATTGTTTTTCGTCCCTGAACATATTGCGTTGCTTCATCCCTAAAAATTAATATGTTTATCAAAAGCATATTGCGCCTCCTCGAAATATTTAAACATTAATGTTCGCACGACTCTGATCGGTTATTCGATACAATTCTGGGTCCCTGTGAAAATCAAATTGGAACCATAACGACACCATTACATAACCAATCGCAATTTGATGGTAATAAAAATCAATCTCAATCAACTAACTGCTTACACGCTTTTATCACGCACTAAAAATTAAAAAATAATTTAATTAAATGTCTAGTTATTAATAACAGCATATGTACAGATCTAAACGGACAAGAGAAGATTCTCGATTCTATTACCTAATATAACTATGTACTAGTAGCAATGTAAAATTCTATTTACTACTACTAATGTGGCTTTCCCGCCTCCTAACTGAAATTTGATTTACTTAAAATTAGTAAAGACTTGAACCTAAAACTAGATATGCTACATTTTATTTACAAAGTTGTCGCCCTGATATGTTTTGACATTTAGCGAATTGTCTCCTCTTGGCGTGTTTTCGTTGGTCTTCCATGGTATTCACAGGTAAGTTGAACGATTAATAGCTATTTACTCAAATGTTGATTCATCTTTGGTTTTTTTAGATTCGGGACGGAGGTGCCAGCAGACGGCAGACACATGGGAGTCCCTGAGCAGGTTCAATTTTAGATAAGTATTCATGATGAATTTTGAACAGGATTCTTTGTGTTTGATTTGGGTTTTCATTTCAGATGCACGTCTTCAACACTAATCTTAATTTATTTGGTTAATTCGGTTTCAGTTACAACAGAATCGTAAAATATAGTTCTTTTTTTCGGTTAGAACCGAAATGTGATATATAATTTTCCAATACAATTAAAATTATGTATGTTTTAAACTACCGAACTATTTATTCATCCATTCGATAATATTATTGAAACCGTATATTACTATTACTATATAATATGATCATAACGAAATTCATTAGAATACATTGTCTGAAATTTTACGAAAAATCCCAAATTTTTCCTATCTGTGGTAACGTTCTTGTGAAGATGAAAGAAGCTTTTAGCTTCAAATGGCTGTCAAATTTTAATTTCAAATTATTAAACTGTTTTTTTAATTCCATTGCATTTTCTCGAAGTGGTTTAAATTAATATGCTAAGAATTTCATAATATTTGGGGATAATTTTTTCTAAGATTTCTCTCTAAACGCGAATTTATAATTTTTGACAGAAATTCGGTTGAGAATCTTAGGTGTAAAAGAAAAAGGTAAATATTCAATGCTCTAACCCTGAGCTGATTCTAATGGCGAGAAGATGGTGTAAAGAGTAATTACCAATAAATATTTTGTAAAATAATTAATATTCTAGCGTTTTTTGATTTCTATCATTGGCTTTATTGTTACAATTTAATAACCTTGTATGTTTCATAATTTTTACCTTGTTTAACAAGCATTTTTCTTAAAGGGTAACAATGCGAAGCTCAAACTTTACAAAATTCGGAGGTAAGTATTACTTTTGCAACAAAAAGGGCCACTATGCGATAAATTGCCGAAAAGTTCGGAAGGTGATAAACGGTCACGGGTGTGCGTTGTTTGCGATGGTAAATGCTACCAATACGCCTTTGTGGAGAATTCTCTGGATGGTTGACAGCGGTTCAACTTGCTACAAGTGCTGCAACCGAAGTTTATTCACGACAATGAGGAAGCACAGAGAACAAATTGAGCTAGCTGAGGGAAAGTTCATAGAATCTACCGGAATCGGAACTGTTCTAATAAAGAGAGGAGAAATGGATATCACACTGCAAAACCTTCTTTTTGTGCCCGAGCTGAAAGCGAATTTCGTGTCTGTCAGTAAAGTGATCGAAAATGATTTTAGTGTACTCTTTTCTGAACACGGCATCGAAATTAAAAGAGAGGACGAAAAAATTGTCTTTCGGGCGAACAAGCACAGTGGTCTTTTTGTCTATGAGCATGAAGCTGAAGCCGATCGAAACCCTTTACTATTCTATGCGCGTGATAATCAGGGAGAATTTACAAAATGGCATAAGAGGTACGGGCACTTAAACGAAAACAGCCTAGAGATGCTTATTAAGAAAAATATGGTCTCCGGTATAAACACACAGGGAAACTTGGGCGCAATCCAGTGTGAAGTGTGCATGAAAGGCAAGATTTGTACAAGTCTTTTTTCAAAGTCGGAGAGCCGCTGCAAAGATCTCCTAGGGCTAGTGTATACTGACATTTGCGGGCCGATGAGGAAGGTGTCAAATGGAGGTGCCCAATATTTTGCTGTGTTCATGGATGACTTCTCACGATATATACTTCTTTATTTCATGCGGGACAAAAGTGAAATATTTGACGTGTTCAGAAATTAGTAGTTGCAGGAACACGAATTTTAAGATTGGCCCCTGTTATATATAAAATATCCGATTTCAATCCGATACCGAAAATTAAATTAAAAAGGTCATAAAATCGAACTAAAACCAAACGGGCATACAGTTGCATATTACCGCTTGGATTTAAATCCGAGCAAACAAGTAGGAATATGCAGCCATCAGCGATTTTAAATAAAAGTTGTAAATAAAATCTTACGCCCAGGGTAATAAAACCCTGCATTCCCACTAGGATTTGAATCCCAGTAAACAAATAGGAATGGGCAATCTAATATTTCAAACCACTGCAAAGAAACCTAAAAATCTAATCCAATAAACTTTGTTGCACACTTCGCTTGAATTTTCTCCCACGAAAATTCAAGCGAGTAAACAAAATGTGTAACATGCAGCATGCAATTAAATTCATGCGGCCATAAAAAGAAAAAAATCAACGTTGAAAGACTCGCTCCTGTTGGATTTTAATCCAACGCGAAAAAAGCTTTCGCCTGGAACTCTAACGCTGCCCAACAAACAACATTTGCGGCAGTCTTTTTCAGACCGTTTTGGAAGTAAAAATTATAAAGGGTGAAGTCCTATCGAGCAGTCGCGATCGAAGTTCACTGGACAGCTCATTGTGAAGGTTAACAGTTATTTGTGAAAAATTGATATTGATATTTCCAAATTCCTAGAAATGTGAGTGTAGGCAGTGGCGTAAATAACGCCCCCGCAGACCTCGCGTTGCGGGGGGGCGCAGCAAAGCCAGGGGCGCCATTAAGTCGCTTGATGAAAATGATAAATTAAGTGGAGACGGACGTTTTCTTCGAAATAATTTAAATAAATAAAAGAAAAAAAACACATTTTTCTAATAGACTAAAAAGAATAAAATAATTTTAATTGTTAGGAGAACGCTGAAAAGGATGTGTCCTACAAGGTTGTCGTCTCAGTATGATTCGGTGAATGCTCTGAAATGCAATTTTTCATCTGTAATGAACAGCTTATCTAAAATAATTCTCACTTCGAAGAATAAAAATGAAATTGAAGAAGCAGCGAATATTATTAAATTTTAACTCCTTCGAGTTCGTATTGTAGCTTGTTTTTCAAAGCAAAATATTGAATTGCATTAATTTGGCTTCAAAAACTCTCCAAAGTCCTGATATCACTTTGGAGAAAGCGTGTGATGTGCTTGAAAGTGTTAGTTGTAATCTGTTGGCTTTACGCAATGTTTTTTCTTCTCTTTTGGAAGAAGCTGAAGTCATTGCTAAAAGCTGGTAGATAGATATTTCTTTCGCTCAGAGCCGGCAACGAAAAGTCAAAAAATTTTATGA
>QYTT01037988.1:1392-11647 GCA_006980735.1 Dasypogon diadema
TTTCCACTTATACCAAATGAGCATATCAGTGTTATCAAATAAATTAGTTTAAATGTTTAGTTAAGTTTTCATCCTTATAAACGTTTTAGAATTTCACCTAATTTTCCGTCGTCTTATGGGCGAGTATTACAAAAAAAGCTCTCGGCCGTTAAGGGTTAATGTTCCTTGATCTAAATTGGCTTGCACATTGTAAGTCGCAAGGCGAATGTGCCGAAAGCTGCATGAGGCGTATTTTGTAAACAATATTGGTGCCTATATTTTTATAGGTATAATGAATGTTTATTAAGTAATTTTCAAAACTGATTACGCATGGTATGTGTAGGTATAAGATGATCGGTGCGCCCCCTAAGACTCTGCGCCCGGGTGCCACGCACCCCTTGTACCTCCCGGGTAAAGACGGCCCTCATGGCTTGCATTGATTGAGATAGCAATAGCCTTTGACGAAATTGAATTTATGTTAATGTTTATGTATATTAGATTCTGTATTAATCGTCGAAATTAATTGCTAGTATTTTACTTTCATACAGTGCACAATTTGCAATCGTTTATAAGCTAAAAAATAAAAACTGAAATAGAAAATCGGGACGATTTTATTCAGAATGGATGAATATATCATGAGGAAACCAAATATTTTGTTGCTGAGCTGACTAAATAATAGTATTAAAGATATTTATTTTCAAACTGCTTGCAAAAAAAGTTACATAGTTCAAATTCAAATCTTATATGCAAAAGACTTATCTTCTTAGAAATAAATTAAAATACTACGTAAATCTCTACAGCCATTAAGAGATCGCGCAAACAGGAAGGAAGTTTTAAATGGTGTGCGCGGAACTAACATTTCATCAAAATATTCAATAACACGCCCTAAATAAATATGAAAAGTATTCACGTATTCAATTCTGCAAACGCTCTGGAACTGATCGCTGATCTGTTGAATTAATCTCCAACGTTTGGATGACAGCCGAGAAAATTGTGAAAACTTTTTTCCGTTTTGGAGAGTCGAATAAAAGCAAAGCAAGATTTTAGCAATTGGCATTGGATTTTAGGTCAATTTATGCAAAAAGTGAATGAACTTTTGATGGCACTTTGTAAGTTTTGTTACAGCCATGATAAATTTAAATTTCTCATTATTGAGTTGGTGTGAAAATTTAAATACCATGTGGGCAAGGCATTGACTCACGTGATAGAAAATTGACAAAAACATTTGTTTATACCAAAATTACAATTGTTCTGAACTTTTTTCCGTGCTGGAGATTTTATTTTAAAGCAAAATTCATGACAGCTCTCAAAGCGGTCTTCCAATTTCGTAACGAACTGCTGAACCTCTTAGAGAGACAATAAAACCTCTGGAGATTTTTTTTTTTTCAATAAAACCGCAAATCATTTACTTATTTCAGAAAGAAATTTATAAATCATACTGGTTCCGACTCGACGATTGTTTCTCAGATCAATACAAGTCTATATGCGGACGTTAAGTTCTTGCCTTCTTGGCAATGTGGGTGGATTTCGAGTAAATGTGATGCTGTGCAAGAGCGAAAAGAAAACGAAAACTGAATAACATACCAAGAAGCACACAACCAGCGAGTAGTCCAAAGATGTTATTGCTTCTCGGACGCTACGATTAGAATGCATAACAATAACAACTCAGCATAAAGACGGTGAGCGGGACAAGCTCAAAGTGGTTACGGGGAACTTCAAGATGCTACTATTCAGTTTTGCATTGACTTCTATTAACCTCAAAGTATAGCCATGTGTCTGAGCTGAAGAGTAAGCAGGTAGAGGTGGTAGAAAGACTGAAAAGCACGAAACTTTTCATTGTTTTTCTGTGGCTTTTTGTAATTCCGTGATGTAGCATGTAATTAGGTTTGCTAAATGGCCCTGACGGTAGTATAATTCACAAACATAATTTTTCCCTTTTGTGTTAGTAACAAAGAAAATATGTAAGAGAGTAAAGCCAAATAAACTCGCCAGTACTTGGTTAAATTTTGTAGGCTAACTTTTCTTACTTCGTATGTGTATAGAAAAATCAAAGGTTCAATTTGAAAGATTTACCACGGTTATATGCAGGCTTGAAGTAGACTTCTAAACGGCTTGAAAGTCGTGTAACTTCAGATCGATTTGAATTCACCTTAACTCCTTTAGATCTAGTCCCCAGCACAATGGACATGAACCCGAAAGTATTCTTAAAGGTGGAATATTAGTTTTACCTATTCTTGTACATCACAAGAACCAATTTCAGCACATTTTTTATATGTTTTAAGCGTCAAATTTTATTAAAATTGCGTTTATTAGTCGCATTTTCTCGATACATGATATCTAGTCTGAAAATTTTTGCAAGAGCTTTCGCAAAAAAACTTTTTGTTTTCGTCTGCAAAAATTTAGTGTTTGTTAAACAGTAGATTTTTGTTAAAAACGTGTTGTGTAGTAACTAAAGAGTATTTTTCTTGGGAATAATCTGAATAGATTTTCATCACTTTGATATAATAATTAACCATTAGTCCATTTGTCCACTAGGATTGATATTCTGTATATTCTATATGTAGGTATTATTAACTTGTATTTCGAACTGATGCTTTCGATGTTGAAAAATTAGCACAAAAATATTTTTCAAGGCGCAAAAAAAATCCAGATCTGAAAGGAGGGCTAAGTCAAGTCAATCCGAAAATTTTGGCCCGATGCACACATCCGTCTTTTGGACGTGCGGCATCGTAACGACGCCACCATAAAATGAATACACACAGTGCGGCGAAGGTACGCACAGTATGTATTCTACAGTAATCAGAGATGGATTTATATTGAAGAAAACGAGTCATTTTTACACGTTCTACATCATATAATAAAGGGTGTCTCAACAAGAACGGAAAATTTAAATTTGGCACCATTTCTGCTGTTGTGCTTTGAGAGTCAAACTATTACGATAGTTCGATGGTAGACATTATTAAAAATGAATCGCTATTTGACACAGCAACACATTCTTATGGTAAAATATTATTTCAAAAATGGTTTGACTACCACGATTCGCAAATTGCATCCAAATTTTGGTAGACAAAGTGTTCCAAGTGCAGCAAGTGTGAAGAGAATAATCTAAAAATTCGAGGAGACTTGGTCGATTATTGATGTCAAACCATCGACACGTGTTCGTCCAGGTAGTTCAACAGAAAACATCACGGCTGTTCATCAGAATTTGGCGGCGGGTCTAGGAAAAACCATTCGGCATCGTGCTCGAAAATGAAACGTTTCAAGGACTACTCGCAGCGTATTCTCAAGAAATATTTGCGTCTTCATGACCAACGAACATATATAACAAGAATACCGACTTCGAACATTGCAATGAAAAATTGTCATTGACCTTGAATACTTGGTTTTGTGTTTACCAATTTATCTAAACTAGGAGATCCGTGTGAAATTGCACAAATTGAAGGTATATGAGTGACATAACGTTTTTATATGTTCCCTCAATTTGCTCCTTAAATTTCAAAGCGCGTTTTTTTCAGAGGTGTCCCCTGTAGGCCTAATCCTCCCAAGCAAGCAAGCAGTAAAAAGACACTTGCAAAATATTTTACCATGCAAAATAATGAAAAAGTTCCAATAAATCCATGTATTGTATACTTATCGATGGCAAACACCGAACTTAACACCAAACTTACCCAAGAATGCAATCCCAAAGTAATGAACACAAACCCGAACTGATGCGGATCAGTGTTGCCATATTTCAAGAAAAGCTCGATGAAACTCCATACAATAAAAGTGGCTGAAATACGGAACCGGGAGCTTTCTTTGTATAATTAACCCTTTTAGTGCCGGAGGCCGATATATCGGCTTTTGCTGCACTAGCGAGAAGTGCCAGAGTCGATATATCGGCCCGCGCCTTGTAGCGCTTTACTATTCGCATTGCGGGAGAACTCTATCTCAAAATAAATTTGTAATACGTTATAATGATATAATTTCATTACGAGAGAATAAAAAAAAATAGTTTTTTGTTTTAACTCTTTGTGGACGACGACTTTTTCCTATCGCTTGGAGGTACGGAAACATAACATAAACACCGATGGTCGCCGCTCAATTACATATTTCGGAAGAGATAATCCGCCCGGCGCTTACCATATACCTTCGAGTGATCTTTTATTTTTGTTATATAATATTGTTCATCTTGTTACGAAATACATTGGAAATGCAAAGTATATGCTTCATAATAATTGGTCCATATAAAATTATCATGAAAAGATGACTTTTTGTATGTGCAAATACGTTTTGTAATAAAGAACTCAACCTTTACTTTTTTTATAAACACTTATACCTTTGTTATTTATATAATTTCAATAATTTCAGAGAAAAACTAGTATCATTGTTTTGTTCTCTATTTCATCCTTAGTATACTGCTTTTTGAATCATGTAAATATTGTTTCTCGTTTCGTTTTTATGAGCATTTTTCCAAACCCTAGTAAAACTGTGAAATTCGGCCGGTTATTCTCGCATAGGCACCTCTTTCGCCCGGCACTAAAAGGGTTAATATATAGATAAGAAGGAAAAAGCAAGAAAATCTCACAATTTGCCTATCTATTAAGAAATATGATGACACGAGTTCTACCTACATATATAAAGAAAGATGAAAAGGGATAAAAGATCAGAGCACCATTCATTTTTTACACATTGTCTGGAATGAAACAAGGGTAAAATTTGTGGTACTTTTAAGTTGAACGGTTGAACATTTCTATGGCATGCGCTCTCCAGGATATTTATCTCGGTGTTTATTCTGCTCGAAAAATAACTCACGATCACTTTCTCTATAAATGAAATTTTCACTATGCATAACTTTGTTTTGCTATTCACTAAACTGAACAGTGATCTGAGGAGTCGCAGCGATACGGGATTATTCAGTTTCTGGAAATGCTGTTAATGCGAATTGCGCTCTTCTGAAACCACGATTAAAAATAAAATAGGATTGTATAAGGTGCGTAAGATATTTGACGACATTGCGCCTGCAATTTTGTGAAAATTAATTGCTGTACTTTTGTCCTTTAAGGGTATCAATCAAACTATCATTATCAAAATGATATCTGAGACTGAGATAAAGTTTTTCGCATACGAGCCCTTGTCTAGTTCCCGACTGAGTTCTTGAGATATCAGTCCTCTTGCCTTTGAATTGCATTTTTCAATACCCTTTCGCCCTGCATCTTTCATTCTACGAACAAAGAGAATCTTTCTGCGTGAATAGTTAAAAATAGTGCTGATCATAACGTCAATAATCTTGAAAATTTGGAGCTCAGGCTCAGCTTGTGGGTAATTTTGTCTAAAATATTCACATGACCGAAAAGTCACATTGACCACAAAACTCACATTTTTAAACTTTGACCTTGAATAACTCTTGAAGGTCACGACCAATCGGTCCGTTGGAAAGCCACAAGATTCTTTCAAATGAGTTCTTGGTTGTTATTCTGTGATGTCCTTGTCAGGAATTATAAGAATTTTGAGTTTGAGAGGACATAAAATCCTTGAACGCCATTTTGAGTGGGAAGGAGTAATTTTAGGACCGGTAACATTGTTAATTTCCGCATTAAGTATTTCATAGCATAGAGAAAGACGGAGATAGTTTTGAATGTGTTGGAAATACATACGTCATATGATAAATTAGAAGAGGCAGACATATATTTTATGAATCTCAAGGCTTGTAAGTATTTATGTAGGTATTCCAAAAACATGAAATGCATTTACAAAAATAATGGAAATTAGAGAATTATAAAAAATTATTTCATATCTGCTTTAATTCAATTAATAGATTTTAATCAACTATTATTGTAATTCATTGCTCTTCGAACGCATTTTTGCTTTCTATCGAATGTAATTCCCTAAAAATGTTTTATTGAAACTTAAGAGTAGAACTTCTTTTTCCAAGAAAAATAATTTTTTTCTCTTTAATGTCATTCGTTTGAAACCCTCGGAACATAGCAAAGTTACAGTATTTATTCTTGCGCAAACAAACAGCTTAGAAAATATAATATATATTAGAAGTGATATAAATTATTTATTTGTTCATTACTTTATTCATTTTACCTTGTTTTATATCTGTTCTATACTGGCGTAACGTAACTAATTGTATTAATTGTATCTATCCACCATTCTGTTTAGTATCTCAGAAATTGTTTTGTGAAAAAATTTAAAAGTAAGCAATTTTGATGTGCTGGTAGTAGAGACCGTTATCTGTAAATTTCAAACTTTTATCTTTGCCTCCTATTAACGAAATAAAATAGCTTTTAAAGGTAATCTAAAAAGCGCAACAGATTATTGGTAAAAGTGCACACTTAGCAAATTTTATTTCAAAATTCATAACTGGGAATTGCGGCATACAATTTGTTTTGGCTAAACTCAAAGCAACTTTCTAGGCCGCGATCATCCTGACCCCCGTATAAAGTATGCAACATGGTATACCAATATACTGCCGCCTTATAACCAAATTAGTTCTCTATTATTAAAATATAATCCAGTTATTCCATTTCGAAAATTAACACTGCATAAAAAATTAAAGAGGAAAAAGACGAGCAATTCATTTATACTACACAAATTACACGTGTCAAAATCGTGAGTTCAATTTAAATTGTTAAAAGATTCTAATATAACTAGAATTTAAGCTTTGTTACCTCATTAGTAATTCTTTACGTTTTCGCCATTAAAACTAATCCACTAGAAAGTAATACTTATTGAGAATAATGAAAGATCTAAGAATTAGTTCTTTCGTGCATCAATATACTCCATCTATATGAATTGATTGTTTTAATATGTTATTCGTTTTCGTAGATTAGATTCATTCTTTATGAAATTGTGACCTTATTAACGGAAGTTTGCGTGTTGTCGGCACCTCTTCCTTAATTTAAACTAGAGCTTTACGAAAAATACCACATAATCGCTGATAACACACTTTTACACCCAGTTATTGCACTGTTTTGTTGTTGTTTTTTTTTGAAGCTTTTTCATGCTCAGAACAGCAGACGTAACCTAGATGATGTCATTAATTTTTTTAAATGCATTTTATTTCCTATTTGGTCTGTGAAGTGTGCTTGGCGATAACAACGAACATTTTGATTTTTTCATTTTACGAGATATGAAATTGTTCTCACCGGTAACCAATATCATTAGCCTAGTCATGTAAATAATTTTTTAGCTCTCCTGATGGGTGTTTGTAGATAAAAATAACACATTTTCTTTTCATTTTCAGGGCGACGTGCTCGTGTTAATGATGCTGCAACTACTGCGGTAGTATCACATGCCGTAAATGGTTCCCATTTGATGGACGATCAGTTCTGCGCTAGTCCCAAGCGTAAGGACTGTAAAATAGATGAAGTCACTAAAACTATAAAAACAATTAAAGCTAACATCCCTTCAACAAATGTAATGACTGCGAACGAAAAGCCTTCGTATGAACTATTTGGTGCAAAAACAAGGTCACAAACCATAAAGAAATTTTTCAAGGTATCACCTGATCCGACTTTACCAAATGGAACCGAAAGCCAATATATGAACGATTTAAAAGAAGGAACCATTGTTAACACAAGAAGTGTATCTATTGATTTAACTTCAGAAGACACTTGTGATGTAGTGTTTGACTATTCTATTATTAAAGAAGACGTAGTTACCACGAAGAGCGATGTTAAAACGAGTGTCAATACGAATAACATTTTTCTCCAGGAGCCAGTGTTGAGCCTTAATGTTGATAAATCGCTAAATCAACCATCATCCATTAAAATTAACAAGACTTTAGAAGTGGATCCAATTTTTTCTACTAGTAGCTACCACATAACATTAAACGGCCATTTCAATAAAGCCGTCAGACTCAGTAACTCACCAAGGCGGGAAACAGAAACCAACAGCATTCTTTTAAATCACGACAGTAACTCATGTGACAGTGGAGTTGTTATCGACAACAAATTGGAGTTGAGCCCCAGCAGACGAAGGAAGCCAACTACTCCACATCGCATATTATGTCCATCACCAGCTAAGCACGCGAGCATTGAAAAATCTCCATCTGCGTCCCTAACAAATTATTCACTCACGAATGGAATTTCCTCTCCCGGATATTTAAATGGTGCACAAAAAAAGAATCCAAAATCGAAAAGAAGGTAAGAAGGTGTTACAATTATAATTTTGAGTCTAAGTTGTCCTTTTTGATATTTTTAGACTGAATCCAAATCAATCAGAGAATAATAGTTCCATTAAAACACCACAACTTGTCGGTGGTGTTATACTAACAGACGAGACTCTTAAAAAGATCAGCAGTAGCAGTTGCGGTAACCAAAAGTCTGTACTGAATTCTGCTATAAATCCAACTGCCGTACAAAATACCAATAATAATTATAAAGTAAGTATAATTTTTCTCACAAAATAACACACCTACAAGGCCTTGTTGAAGTTAGTTTATGTTTTTGATTAGTATAATTTGGGCTATCGAATTGTTATATTTCACTCTGACCGAAACCTAAAATGAATATTTGAATTTTGACGTGATTCGAAGTAAACCAGCCAGACATATGAAAATCAATGAATCGTTTAATGATGTTTTCGGATAATAGCAACTGCAACAAGAAAAAGGTCAGTAGAAAACCCCCGCAATATAATAATGCATTCCAAGTCGCGAAGACATAATCAGCTTCTCTTGCAAAACGAAAAAAGACAAGCAGTCCTAAAACCAAACTATCTCCTAGGGGAAATCAACACAAAATGTTTCCTATAGCCCTAGCGCTCAAACTACCATTTTTATGGAAAAATGATATTCTACGCTTCTTCCAGGGTGTTTGGTGTTTTAAAAACCCTCGACCGGTTCTATCAAATCTTTCGAAGGGATAGATATATGAACTATAAAGCTCGTAGAGGCGATGTGTTAATATCGTGCAAAACACACTTAAATTGCAATTTTTTACCGCTTCCCTCTTCTTCAAGTGAATTAAAGTTTTAGCTCTTAAAATTGAAATTGACCTTAAAGATCAATTTACATAACAACACCATGCATTTTTACTGAAAACCTGAACGAGATGGTCTTATTTATTGATGATATGTATAAGAAAAGGACAAAGAATGAAGGGGAGAGAAAAACTCCGTTCCAGCGGGGAAATTGAAATTTTAGCTTGGCATATGTTTTGCTTTTTTCGTATTTTATCATGTTAGCTTTATCTATCCCGCTCGCACTATTTCCTTACAATGTTGTAATAAAATAAAATTGGCCTTAAAGGCCAATTTACATAACAGCAACATGTTTTTTTTACTGAAAACCTGAACGAGATGGTTTTATTGACTGATGATATGTGTAAAAAAGGACAAAGAATGAAGGGGAAAAAAAAATTCTGTTCCAGCGGGGAAATTGACATTTTAGCTTGTAAAATTTTGTTGGCATATGTTTTGTCTTTTTTCGTATTTTATCATGTTAAGGCCAATTTACATAGCTGCAACATGTTTTTTTACTGAAAAACTGAAAGAGATGGTTTTATTGACTGATGATATGTGTAAAAAAGGACAAAGAATGAAGGGGATAGAAAAATTATATTTCAGCGGGGAAATTGACGTTTTAGCTTGTAAAATTTTGTTGGCATATGTTTTGTCTTTTTTCGTATTTTATCATGTTAGCTTTATCTATCCCACTCGCACTGTTTGCTTACAATGTTGTAGTAATGTAAATTGGCCTTAAGGGAACAGACCTAGTAGCAAAATCCTAATTTTTCAACTGTGCATGCATACGCGATATATGCGCATCTGATATTGTTTTTAAATGTACCCAGAAAAATAACATTACATATTTCTATTTTTTGGAAATGCACATTTCATAGGCACTGGGATATTTTGAGGTACAATCTGTCATATAAGCAACCAGAGAAATTGATTTTGACACTTCAATGATGAAAAATTTCTAATACATACCTTGTTAAGGACTGCATGTTGAAAAAAGAGGTTGCATGTGTAATTAAATTGCGTAGCCAAGAATTTCAGCTGACTTTGAGAGTCTGAGTTTTTGGCGAATTTTACAAGGAAAATATTGCCTGGCTGGTGAACTACGATTTGTGATTGTACGGTGGACATGGAAATTTGGGTAGCAAACTCTTTAAAGGTGAAAATTACAATAAAGTATAAAGTTTCCTTTTTGCATTTGTGCACTTTACATCGGTCTATTGGAAAGTAAGCACAGTACAATTCACGAAATTGTAGACTACAATTCTCAGCTATTGTATTGAACAGCTATGCCTCACAGATCAGCAATAACCTTGATGAGACTCTA
>QYTT01039262.1:0-10229 GCA_006980735.1 Dasypogon diadema
AATTCTCAGAAAAACTATGTATAAAATCTCTTGGATTTCCAGATTGCTATTTTTCTTTCTTCCATTCTAAATCAATGGGCCAGGCCTTATTCTTGGAATTGCATTAGAAAGAACGATTTTTAGAGCAAATATTTCTTTACATTTTAGGCAACCACGTGTTGCACAAACACAAACTTGCCGCTCTGTGGAAAATTTTACAGGCTTTTACTATATCGAAGCGGGTTAAAACCTACACACCTTAGCCGGTCTGTGGAAAGCATGCCACTTCTGAAAGTAAAAAAACAAATTCACTTCCCCTTTAAGAAAAAGTGATCATCCCTCTCTTTCAGATGTATGTAAGATTTATATTAAAGTAATTCGTATCTCTTTTGGAATTGTTTTGTTGTTTGTTTTTTTGCTTTCATGTATACAGTCATCTTATTCTTGGGTCGTAGTCTTTCTTTTGGAATTTTTGGCAGAGTCGGCCTTCTTGTTATTAATGTTCGTTGTACCAAACTTCGAATAGTCTTCGATAGATTAAGAGGAAACAATCTGGAACTGCCTCTAGAGAAATGCCAGTTTCTGAGAAAAGAGGTTGTTTATCTAGGCCACAAATGCTCAAGTGAAGGAGCACTCCTAGACTACAGTAAAAAGACCTGCGTTTAAATCTTTCCAATCCCGAAGACTGAAAGGAAAGTCCAATCATTCCTAGGACTTGTCCATTATTATCGTAAATTTATACCTGGCTTCTCCAAAATAGTGCGTCCAACAACAAAGTTGCTCCGAAAAGACCTAAAGTTTATATGGACCGAGAAATGTTAAGAAGCAATTGAAAGGCTTAAAGCTCTTTAGTATCACCTCCTCTGTTAATCTATCCTGATTCTCCCAATACTTTTGCGGTTTTGCATGGAAGCAGTACAGGACGAAGACAGTAAAGCCTTTCACGGTGAAGATTCAATTCCACAACTCTATGGACCTCTTGGATACAGAATCGGGCGATACACCCGAAAACAAGAGTCGCTTGCAATGCAACGCAATGACCAAGGCTCAAATACGGAATGCCCAAGTCCACGCCATTAGCCGAAACCCTAAAAACTTGGCAATTGAAATTAAAGAGACTAAGGATAAAGAAAATTCTACAGAAACACCAGACACTAATCCGTTAGCTGAAAGCCTGTCCAAAGTCCTTGAAATAAAGACAAGTCTCAAAGAATAATAATATTACATGAATATTATGACTCTCTCCTCTTTCAAACGCTGTCGCAAGTGCGAGTGCTCACGCCGGTGGTCGAGCGGGCTGAGGCGCACGTCCGCAGAGTTTCTTCCCTGTTGGCGTGGGTTCGAATCCCGCACAGGACACGGCGATTTTTCTGGGTACCAGTGGTTGAGGCAATTTCTACTGACAAGAATTGTACTTGTAAAGCCACGGATATTGCACAGTAAAAATTCATGCCAGAAATTGTGGCCCACTTGCAACATTTGTCAGGTTAAAATTTCCCAATCTCCCTTTCCCTAATTTCCTTCCGACTAAGCTGTGCTGTGTGCATCATAGGGTTGTCCCCTGAGCTTAGGCAATACCTTAAAAAAACGATGAAAGCCTCTCCTCAAACTAAAATGCCAATGGTTACCACAGATATCGCAGAGAAAACCTTTGACAAAGTCTATCTAGGCATTGTTGGTCCAATAGAGGAAACAGAGTTCGGAAATAAATAGTATACATTTTAACATTTCAGGACAATCTCACTAAATTCGCCAACTGGAATGCAATACCTAACGGGGAACCAGGTACTATAGCACATATCTTCTTCGATGAAATTTTCACACGTTACCGCATATCCAAGAGAATAGTCACTAATCAAGGAACAAACTATCAAAGTGACCTATTCAAAAAGGTATGCAATTGTTAAGGGTAAAGAAACGGCAAACTTCCACTTACCACCCACAATCCAACGGTGCACTTGAATGTGTTCAATGGCCATATTTTAAAAATAGATTCATTCCTACTTGACAGAGTTGTCATACATTAAATTAACTCTGTTATTTTACCGAGTTAATAAGCTTATTGGAATATTTAAGTCTTCTACGAGCAAATAGATGGCGCTTATTGCAGACCGATATTTCATCGTACCTTTATTTTTCATTTCAATCAGACCGAAAAAACTGCCAATGCTTTGAACTTTTTGTGAATCGGGCAGATTAAATCTTCTTCTGAACCTATTAGAATCAGTCAAATGAAATGATTCGTATAAATTCTCATTCGTATTTTAAGGCCGTTTTTTTGTCATTACATTTCTCAAAAATGTAACCTAATTGTGAGAGATGAACTAACCAACGATAATTTTAGTGGTCTAAGTTACTTTTAGCATGCCTAGAAATCCGGATTTTCTTGAACGTAAAACAATATCTTAAATAACTAAAGTACAAAATATTAAAGTCTTGAATGCCTTAAAGCAGGAAAGGAGGATCGTCCTAATTAGCACTCTATTGTCGTCCCAAGGTCTTTTGAACACTTGGCAATTATCTATCCTCTTATAACCGCTTAAATCATTAAATTCCTGAGCGTATCATAATCATTGAGATCTGCTCTGCTGATTGGACATCGCCAATGGTAACCAACTTAAAGTAACTATAATGAAGTTGGCCACGAAATTTGAAATGCTTAGGTATGAGAGCGGAGGAGGAGAAGGTTCAGTGGAATATAGGGCAGGGGAAGATAGCGAGTAGCCGGCCGATCTTTTTCTTTCCTGGTAGACCTCTGGACAGGGAACATGTGGGAGTGAAAGATAGTAGTGAATTAAAGTTCGGTTTTAAAGCTGAGTAAATTTTTCACGGTAAATAGTAAGATTTTGAAAAATAAAAATCCAAGATGGGATGTTCAGGTAACAGGTAACCAAAGGAAAATCTGAGGTAATGTCAAAAGTGTGATTTTTCACTTAGTAGATCGAAACCGATAGTGAGTATTTAATAAGACTTTTGGTTGGTTTAGCACATGTCGTCTCAATACAAAAAAAATTATTCAATCTGTCCGTTTTTTATTAACTTCGTACCTATATAGTACTTACTAACCCTAATTTTAGAAATTTTTATAACGTTTTGTGTCAAGATAAGTGTTTTTCTTCTCAAAAGTAGGAAGCATAACAACGTGGTTTATAGTTTTCGTGGTTTTCCCTATAGAATCCAAAACCCCGTAGCGCCCATATTAGAAAAATTAACTCGTTATTAGAAATAATTCAAGGAGTTATAGGTGCGTAACACTTTATTTCACGGCGTTAATGAGTTTACGCGATTATTTAAATCTTCTATGGTAAAATGGATGATGCTTATTGAAAGTTTTTGTGTTTAAAAGCTGATTTTGCTCATCATAGCAATTAAACACAACCGTGAATAAAATTGACATTAGATAAAATCAAGTTAATAACAGTCTTTACTTATCCCGGGTTTGCTTCTTTTAAGAAGAAAAATTAAGTCTGTTTAATTCTGCACTCGATTGTTTGCTGCCATTCTTTTGAGCTATTCATAATTCCGTTTCTAAAAAAAAACGAAGTAGTTATGTATGATAACTACGCACCCTGCTACGAAAAGAACGCAACTACTATAAAATTTACGGAAAAGTAATAATAATCATATTTGGCCTCGAAAATTAGTACAAAGCATTTGTATTTTTATTACCACACAACAAGTAACCTTACTTCCCCTTACATTTATAGGGCCTACTAGAACTATTACACCAATATGTTATTCTAGAGAAGTTATCAATGCACACAAAAAGGTTTTTGTCGTCAACAACTTTTTTTGTTATCACCTTTTTCTTGCAAAAGTAAGTTTCTGCAATTTGTTTGAACCTAAGGAGATAAAGAGGAAAGTATAACAAATTAATCACGTTTATCTCGTAAACAGTAACAGCCAGATAGAAACATGTGCATAGTGAAATGAAAGGTTATTTCCCGAAGATTTTGATTTTGTCAAAAGTACACACACTCTCATATGATTTTTTTACGGTAATGCCAAAGCCCAGCGGATACCCTGTGATGCTATGCATAGCCTTGGCAGGAAGGAAAATTTTGACGTGGGAGAAAAGGAAGTTAAGAGGTTGATTGGAAATATCAGTGCACATTCTGCTTAAACAACTCTGGCCTATAGTCGACAGGGAAAACAGAATGTAGTAGTCTGTTCCACATTCCCACAGTTCAGCCCAAGGATTCTCAAAACTTTATTGTTCCGCTAGGTCTCGTCTCAATGACGAAAGGGTGAAAGGTGAACTACAAAGAATCAGACCAGAGATTTCATTAGAACATTGTCCGTTATAGTAGCGATAAAAGAGCTCCAGGGAATCTATTGTAGAAGTAATCGTCTCATTGCCAATGAGCTTAAAAGCTTTGTTTGGACTTTATCTAACGCGGACAAAGCAGTACGTCCATCTCATTCTTTGCAATACGAAGATGTAATCCATCCAACTAAGATTGTTGGACACCTGGACTCCTAAGATATTAAAGTTAGGAGAGTTTGAAATACTCACCCCATTGATGAAGGAGGGGTTTGGGGCTCTTTTAAGGGAAAGCGGACAGTTTTGGGTATTGGATGCATTAAACTCGAAGTGATTGGCCCTGCCCAGGCGAGGATTTCACTAATGTCGTCGTTAAGTGATCCAAACATGTGTGCTCGATCGATATCAGTGGCATTTCCGCAGGAGTCAGCCACAGATTCAAATGAGTACACAAAATCAAGGGGACTGTCATCTGTGAATTGGATTATTGGAGGTCATTAACACGTTGAGCGCGGCGTCGGTCCCTATGGACCGGCATTTAAAAGCTTTCTCAGTTCAGATGCATTTTAGCATGCAATTCTCTCAGGAAAGCTTTTGTGCTAATTGCCGCACTCAACGTGTTAATGAAGAGCAGAAAAAAATACAAATACAAAAAAATACAAATAATACAAAACCTTGGAGCACGCCGGCATTGATGTTAAAAGCTTTAGAAATGACTCCGTCCAAAGTAACACGTATGGAACGGTCAGAAAGGAAACAAACCAATCCAAGTAAGGAGAAAAGGGTCAAGATCAAATGCAAATCAAGAGTTTGCCTAAAGAGCCAGAGTACCAGACTATGTCAATGGCCTTCGATATGTTCAACGCAATCACACCCGACTCACCGAAGCTATTTAGGCAATGACGGCAATGCTCGGTACGGAGCGAAAGCCGTATTGACGATCATGGATTAGGTTGTTTTTGTCGAGATATCTTATCAATTGTGCATTGACAAAAGTCTCAAAAACCTTTTGCCAGAATCGAAGCGGATGCTGTTGATCTGTATTTAGAGGGATCGCACGCTTCTCCCTTCTTAAAAACTGGTTGAACATGGGACAGTTTCTATAATGATGGAAAAATACCTTTTGAATATGATAAATAAAATATTTTCCTCGGAGGTTTAGCCAGGAAGGAGGCGCAACCCTTTAGAAGCAGGGCCGATATACCTTCAGGTCCGGTGGCTTTAAACGCGTTAAGATTCGCAAGAACTTTACAAGACCTCTGGGGTACGGAAATGAGGGCCCTTGATTGATATTACACGCATTAGATTAGATGGAAGGTGTGAATTTGCAGCGAAATTAGTAGCTGGCATTTGACAGAAGAGGAATAGGGAGCTGGTGAAAAATTCATGTATTTGCGAGGAGGATAAGGTGTACAAAAAATAATTTACGAGCAGTAAGTGAAAAAGGTACCCTAAACACAAATCCACCTTCTCACCTAAACGCAGCCTCTTAAATGATTTGTCACTTCAAGGTATCACGTGATATATATCAAGGCAATAAAGATTGAGACATGTTGTACAACAGATATCAAAATTAGCTCTACCACATCTTAGCATCTCACAAAAAAATTGTAACAAGATTAAATTAAAAAAAAAATTGAGAACACGTCAAGAACAAGATTGACCAAAAGGTAACAATTCATATATTCATATAGAAAGACGAATAAATTTGTTAAGCACTCTTGTATACTTTACACCAAATATCAAATAAGTTTCTTATGATACTAGCTTAATTATATCAACAATATAATTCTTATAAAGTTCAAAAATACACAAAAATGTTATAGTAAGGAATTTTATTATGAATTATTCTCACCTCATAAACGTTGGGGTGCCAAACTTTCGTCAAAAATCTTATCGATGGAGGCGAATAAGGATAATCCGGGGGAAATTTCATGTGAGCCTGTAAAAAATGTAAAGTTATTTTTTATAAAAGAAATATCAAAATTATAACATAAAGTGATTTATTAACTTTTCTAATATTGGTCATTATAAAAGTAGTTAAATTTCTCCTGACTTCAAATATATAATTTAAATACATTTAATCTATATGATATTTCATTTAGGATTCAGTGACTCAATGGATATCACACATTTAGGATTCAGTGACTCAATGGATATCACACTAACTCATATTCACAAAGTTTCCAGTGTAGTACCAACTATTGTAACAATTGATTGGTTGGTAATCCACATTTAATTAGATGGTCCAGTTGTAACATTTGTCAAGAAACAGATGGACTTCCTCATCTGCGGCTATGGCTTTTGATGAGTCATATAAGCCTATTCGTCAGAACTAAGCGTGACGATTCTTATTTTATAAAGATTTCATTTAAGAAGTAGGTTTTTTATCGCGTTATTTAAAGATGGGAAAGTGTTATAACTGCTCTCTTATATTAGGGGAGTTCATTCAAATGTAGAACTGAAACTGCGAAATACTCCGATGTAACGACGTAGAGCTTTTGATGAGCCCTTGCTGGCTTTCGCTAGCCTCTCATCAGGTCAAGAAGAATACTCTTGTGCCTCCTGAGAGATCTCCCGGCTGGCTTTCTTTTAAATTTAAGCACAAATATTTCAAAAATAATTAAAAACTTCATATTTTATTCTTTTTCGTAGGACAACATTGAAAGAAGTTTATATGTACATCATGATAAGAATTTACTGCTGTGTAATAAAAGACAACATAATGTAAAAGAAATTCTTACGTACGTATAACTGCAAAGTTGTTGATAATAACGTAAACAGTACAGTGTACAGTATGATAGTATTTGAAATTGTTAATATATAGCCACTTGGCAGTTATCATACTCACAAATTGATCCTTTTCTCTTTTTTATGACAGGCAAACTATGCGACGCTTTAGATCTTTTCTCGATGAAGTTGTTTCAGTTGCTGTTGGAAAATGTTGACCAGTAAATCTTGGCGGTAATGATCGACATAGTGCAACTTTTCGTCTTTATTCTGGTTTTAAAAATAACATAACTGACAACATATTGGTCAAGAGTTCCCGCATACAGCTAAAATCTTTCCCATATGTGCTCGATCAGTCCTTTTTCTGGGATAAAAAGAATATTACAAACACAGCGAACATTTGCGTAAATATTGGAAATTTCCTAGGCAAACCGAATCATACAATCCATTCCAATTACATTTGATTGCCATATGCATATTCTATATACATCCTCAATATGCGGATTTTTCAGGTAAAGTAAATTAAGAATAAAGAGTTAATAATCCAGTAAATTTCCATGCATTGAAATGTATCGTTTATGATACAAGCTTCCTGCGTTATACTTCAACCTTAAACCAGGTAACGAAATTAATATGGCGAGAAACTGGAAAAGTGGAGCATTTTTATTCTTGTATTGATGAACTAATTTTCTATACTGCCTCTAAGGCGTTAAAAGCAAAGAAGGGGAAATATCAATCTAAGGCGTTCACCCTCTTCCCTGCGTGCTCTTCAGCTATAAGAAGAAATGCTTCATTGGGCCTTTGCACACTTTGTTGTCATGACCAGTGGGCAAACCGGCTTTTAAAGCGAGAGGGTAGAGGGAGCGAGTTGTGACTGTCATCACATTTGCCTCAAAAATCATTTCTATTTCACGAGCTGCATCACATTAACAAGTAAATAAAGGATATTTTTAGTATTTCACAATTGACAGTCTCTCTACAAACCAAATTTTCTCGTTCAAAAAATGCATCAAGAAAAGAGAAGAATCAAAAGTACACTGATTCTCGAGACAAACCGGCTTTCTCCACAGGTTATGAAAACAAAGTGTGCGAAGGCACATTCACCGGCACATATTATATACGTGAATTCGGGTCCATTTGGTTTCTATGTCTGTTATTTTAACTGAAAAGGCTCTAAGCAGATTGTTAATAAACATTATCTTGATGGTGAATGACACTGTATGGTGATAATGGCCCGGAAAGTCGCGCGTATATATACGCTAATGGTGCAAATGGGTTAAGGCACTTTTAGAAAACCAAAGAAAAATTAATTCAAGTCTTTAAAATGCAAACATATTTTGACTTGTTTTAGTACATTGCAAAACCTAGATTTAGACCAACAAGATGAATTAATCAGAAAGACGAGAAGTTCAAAAACAATATTAGCTGTGTTCTTTTTGCTCAAGATCTAGATCTGTAGGCAAAAAAAACGAACGGAATCTTGTTGAAATTGGTTTTATACGTTGGCAGTACTTATAATCATTGTCAAGTTGACAGCTGCTAATTGTAAGGCATAATTTTATTTTATTGTAGGTAATAAGTTGCAATATTTCAAACGCATAAATTTTATTTGTTTTTTGTAATACAATTTTTTATCATGCATGTGTGCTCACTTTTGAGATCAGTCTTTAAGTTTGATAAACAATAGTAACAACACCTAAGACTAAGAAAGTGCGCCTATTTGTGGGAATCAGTACTAATTTTCGGATCTTTAAGAGCCAGATCCAGGATCTGTATAAAGATCGTAATCTTTTGTTTTTGTTGCAATTACGTGTCTAAGTGAGATCCAGATCTTGATATCTTGTGCAAAAAAACACAGCTATTCTTGTATTAATCACAGCCATATAAACTCTGTGAAGAAATTTCAATAAAAAAAATTTCAGATGCCTTTATAACTTTCCAGGGCAATATATGAAATAATTAAAAATATATAAAATTTATTTGGTTAATGAATTTTTATTATCTTTATATATAAAAAGACAAGTCCTGACTCACTCATCAACGCCCAGCCCGAACCCTTGGATCTAAAAAGCTGAAATTTTGCACAGAGTTTCCCTTAATGATGTATACAAGGAATAAGGATTGATATTTCGAAATTCAACCCCTAAAGGGGTAAAATGGTGGTTCAAAATTTGTATGGCGAAACAATATTAAATAAACATTTCGATTCGAAACTTCGTAGGAGTACTCCCAAAAATAAATAAGCAAATACGTATTTCGTGATTTTCCGAAAATCAACCCCTTAGGAGGTGAAATGGGGTAAATAAACCTAATAATCGACATGGGTGTCGTTATTTAGGTTTTTTGGGACGTTGATTGCGAAAATGGCAGTTATTTCGAAGTCTAAGACGGCGAACATGACATAAAATTAATTAAATTGTTTCCCAATACAAACTCTGAACACCCGTTTTACCACTATGGGGTGACTATTCAATTCGAACCTTCGTAGGTGTACTCCAGTAAAAAAATAAGTAATTATAAGTTTTCAAACTTCAAATACATCATTATAACATTAATTTGAATTAGTGTTTTATTTGTGCTGGAGTATACTTACTACAATTTGTACCACAATTTTCCCCAAAATTCGATAACTCTGGCATCGCTGCGCTATAATTTCATTTACCCCGATTTTTCACAACCTCACAAAAATAAAATTTAGAGATTTCGAAATAGTCTCAAAAAATCACAAGAAATTAGCAAAGTAAAACGCAAAAATAATTTTGAAAATCGGTTGATATTTACCCGAGGTATTAAATTTTCAATTTTTAATTTAAAATAAATTCAATTATTCCCACCCATTAAGAAATTTCTGCCTTTTCTAGGAAATTTGCCTCAGCAACCCGATTTCAGTCGTGGAGATTCCAAGAAAGCTCAGTCAGTCATCGCAGATTTTTCATGACGTCACTTCCGGTCGAGTTTGGTATCAAAAGTTTGCTCTCGACGAGTACTTTCTAAAAATGTATAGTTATAGTCACGGTTTACAGACTACAAGGTTAGCCAGGTTTGTAATTTGAATCGCCATTTTGTGACGTCACTCTGGATATTTTGTTCTCACAGCTTTCCCATTGTGGCAATTTTGCAACGAGTGATGTAAATCTAATGTAAAATAAACGCGGATTCTATTGTATTAAAAATTTCACAAAAAATTCATTAAAAATCACGTCTCTTTTGCTCGCTTCCAATTGAAATGCAACCAAAACAATGTATCCAGAGTGAC
>QYTT01039345.1:1633-13243 GCA_006980735.1 Dasypogon diadema
AAAAAAATCGTTCCACATCCTCCCCTCTCCTAACGAGTTACAGCCTCTCAAAGATTTTTCGATTTTGAATGTTCCTGGATGGAAGTGATTGCTCATAACTTTTTAATTACCCTATGAATCCTGATTATTTGTAGTTTAGTTGAAAACTATCATAAGTATCTCTCTCTTGGTACCTCACTTGTTGATATCGACGAATTATTCTTGGAGATATTATCAAAAAGATTCGAAAAATGGCGATTTTTTGCCTAGGATTTTGAAAAATAAAGCCATTTATTTCAACAAAATTTTTTCCGCGGAATTTATTTTAATTATTGTTTAACAATGGCCCTGATGTCGCCATTCCTCCGGAAAAATCCGTAAATTCAAAATGGGCCGCTCTGCCCATAGAGTTGTGGTCACCGTATGCTGAGATAGTGAGGGGCTGATCACGATTGATTTTTTAAAACAACAGAACACGATCACATTTTCCTATTATGAGGGTGTGCTTAAAAATTGAAAGCGGAATTGATATAAAAAAAAGAATTTAGGAATTCTCCTCCACCATGACAATGTTCCCGCGTATTCTGGGAAAGTTTAAAAGATTTCCGTTGGGAAATTAGGGTCTTATTGTGTTTGTAGATTGTCGCTGACACTCGCAATAAGGATCTGGCTCCGTTTAATTTATTTTTATTTTTTTTAATAATACCAAAATTAAAATTAGACTTGAAAGGGATCTAATGTTGTAGTGGCAGCTTGGGACTTAAATCCTGCTTTAACCCTGTGTCTACACTGGAAGAGGACCCGTAAACAACTATTCGGTGCCTCGCACAGAAGTTGAATGTATCCCTACCCAAAATAACGTCACCGCTTAGAAGCTACTCACAAGGTGAAGAAGTTGGAAAGGTAGGTACCACACGAATTCAACGAATCCAAGAAGCCCTTTCTTTGCTAGACAAAAAAGGAACTCATTTTTGCGTCGAATTGTGCAAAGAACGGGGCAGTGTGTGGTTGGATGCTGAACAGACTTCTGCGCAGGTCATTGTGGCTGTATGGTGAACTAGTGGAGGTATTGTGCATTATCCCTAAATTTTGCCTCACCAACAATAATCACCTAACCTTTTTCCAACAGATTATCACCCTTTCTACATCTCTACGCTAAGTTTCAATTTCTTGAAGAAACAATTTCAGCAATCGGCAGCCGACAATCACAACAGGGTGTTACGATTTTTTTTTGGCGGTATAATAGACATTTTCTGGCAAAATAAACACTATACCAAGAAGTTTTCTGTCTTTGGCGGAACAGAGCTTTATAGCGGCATAGAATGTGTTCTGTGATCTCATCATTTTCCAACTACATTTGACGCCATTCTTAAAAATGTCAAACTTTTTGAAGGGGTGCTTCAGAGGGCAATAAAAGAATAATAGACTCCTAATCTAAGTGTTTATTATATAAACTCAAAAAAGGATTATATTTTAAGTTACATGATTATAGTAGTGCTTTATTTTATTCAGAAATTTATGAAAAAAAGTCCAAATTTCACTGCTGTAGAAATTGCGGTGGTAATAGTGGCCCAGGAGCTTGTAATAAAAAATTATCAATTTTAAAATTATTTCTATTGTGCAAAAAGGTGCTAAATGAGAGTGCGAAATCAATAACTATGTATAAAATTAATTAGACCGCTTTCGTGAGATTGAAATTAAAAACTTAGTTTAATACTTCACACCTGCTCCAGACTGCGGCAAATGGCTGTGGGATTAGATTCAAATGCAATGCACTTTGAAATTTAAATAAAGCACATTGCGAAATAACCTCAAGAATTTATTAAATGGTAAATTTTTGTAACACCGAAATAGAAAAGCACGAGCCTTTTGGAATTCCAGCAAAAAGATTTACAAAATTAGAAATTCTTCCATGTACACGGATCGTAATTAGAGAATTAGTTTCACATTCATTGTGAAAGACAATAAATACTTCATATCATGAACTATTTTTTCAAATAATGCATTTATTATCTCTTAAGAAATTGTTTGTAATAATATCAAAAATTTGTCATCTGACTTGCAATACTTCCATGTAAAATTGAATATTTCTACTTACTTGTCGTTGAATATTTTCAGAGTGTCTATTTGTCGCTTTCTGAAGTCCAGATCGTAATTAAATTGCCTTGGAATCATCTCATCTTATGGAAAATTTTGTAAACGAACTAATAAAAAATTAAATCCATGTAAACAAAAGTCGAATTATTTTGACAAGTTCAATTTATATAAATGAAATGGGACGAAGTAGGCTGCGCTTCGACGAAATATTTTCTTGTGATTTCGAAATAAAAACCACCTTGGGTTACTGCAATTTAAAGTTTTTAAAAAAATAAAAAGATTAAATTTACGAATGTGATTCTATGTGAATAAAACGCGTACGACTATAGGTAAGACTTGCTTTATTATTAACTTTATGGAAATGTTGAAAGATTTTTAATGAATTTATCTGGAGAGTATATGCTGCTATCTTTGTATTCATTTGATAACTAACGAAAATTTCAGTGCTTTTCCAACAGTTCAGTGGAATTGGAACTGTAGGTGGATTTTTCTGTTTTACCGCCGGACCACTGTTGTTTTCAAATTGGTTGTCATAAAATTTGGCGGGCGTTGATATTTCGTCGTGGAAGTTTTATTCCTTGTTTTTATATCAATTTGAATTTGTTAAGTTAAAATGAGCACGAAATGCTTATTATGTCAAGAAAGTCAAAAAGATGATTTGAAGTATGGGGAATTTATGGTTAAGGGAAATATCGCTGTACATTACTACTGCTTGGTTAGCGTTTTAAAGTTTTATTGAAAAAACTGAATTAAATTGATGTGATTGCAGCTACTAACATCAAATCTTGTTCAGCGAGGTTCTGATGATGAGGGCTTCTTGGGATTTTTACCTCAGGATATTAGAAATGAATCAAGGCGAGTGCGCAAAATGGTATGGGTTATGATGGGTCCTTTGTTCTGCTCTAAATTATCTGATTTTATTTTGATAATTTAGGTGTGTTGTTATTGTCGCAAACCCAGTGCGAACATTGCATGCTGTAAGAGTAAATGCCAGCATATGTTTCATCTGAGTTGCGGAATTAGGGAAGGATGTGTAAATCAATTCATCAATACCTTCCGGTCATTTTGCAATAGACATAGTACCTATGAAAAGAGACTAAGACCACCACCAGATGAAATTTGTTCGATATGCTACGACAATTTGGGCAGTTTCAAAAGGCACTTGGTATTTAGAGCTCCATGTTGCAAGGCCGGATGGTTTCACAGGTGGTGTTTGGCAAAGATGGCCCTGAATGCTGGCTACTTTTTCAAATGTCCGCTGTGCAATAATAAAGATCAATTTCGAGACTACTTTCTTCGCAGGAGTATTTTTGTTCCAGATCAGTAAGTATATAGTGATTTATTGGCAGTTTCAGCCAGGTTTATTGGAAGTGAACAAAAATTAATTTCTTGGTTCGCAATCTCCTGAAAAGAAATCTTATTTTTATTTAAACTAAAATGCGAATAATTTGGTGTTGAAGCTATGAATGGGCTACACTTCGACTAATTCAAGGAGGATTTTGAAGTAGTTTAGGCTTGAAATTATTGAAATTGTTTGGAGAATTCTATGAAAAAGGACCACTCAGTTTCCTTATTTTTGTCGTTGGTATAGCCTTCACGATGCAGCCTTGTCATTCTATAAACTACACCCAATCCGGTTCAGATTGCTTGGTTACTTGGGGCAGGATAAGCTAACTTACTTAAGTGCATGGATTGGGTCGCTCTGAAGAGGGTACGAACTCCATTACTTGGACGTTGATTTTAATATCTTGTTTAGGGTTTAGCCAACCCGTTGAAAAGAACTGTGGATCCACTGGTTGCCACGAATACACAATTTAAAGTTTTATGGGCTTAAACTCAAGCCAGGTTCAATTAGCCCGCCCTTTCACTCACTGAATTCGCTGTGTAAGGAACACCGGCGTGAATTTGCCTTTGGGGGTTATCTCGAAATAAATTTACTGCATGAACCAAGCAAAAATATATTGTAGATGTGTTTTATTGCACCCACGTGATCAACGGAATTTGGTAAGGTTAACGGCAGCATTCTGAGTTTCATGGCAGTAAACCTGTTTCTGGAATAAGATTTCCTCCTCGACAAATAATCAGGTAAGTGAATCTTATATAACACGGATCCGTTGTAGTTTTTTCATTTTTTTAAAAATATTTTCTTACGAGCGGACAAAGTGGGAGGGATCCGTCACGCAAAGAAATGGACGGCGGCAGGGGCAATTCAGCGACATTAGGTATAGATCGTTAGAATTCCTCCTTAAAATTTATACAAAAAAAATTTACAGGAGTGTTTGCGTTGCCTTTTTGTTCATGGAGAATTAATTGTTACCCTTTCAATCACAAATTTAATATATACAGCAGAAGGCACTTAATCAACATTCCCCTCACTCCGTATTTGTGTTCAACCAAAACTCTTTTGTACTCTCCTGTACTCTAGCTGACGGGTTTAGGTAACAGAGCCATTTTGTTACACATTCCTAGGCCTATCATGATTGAAATTGAAAGTTGTAACTCCTGTGAATCGAGCGAAGGGCCACAGAACTAAGGAACCCTCGCGAACGCCCCCAATCCACGGTTATATCTCAAAATTTAGTGAAACTGAGTCTCCGCGAACGTCCACAATCCCCAATAATCCCTAGAATGCCATCGAAACTAAGTAACCTTCGCGAACGTCCGCATTTCAAACAAAAAAAAAAAACCCGCATTGAAGATGTTAAAGCATCAAAACTTGTATTTCAACCTTAGAAATAAAAAGAAAGACTACTCAGCTCCTAACGTAGGCAGTGAACCTTTTTCATCGACTTTTTGTCCAGCGATGTCTCGTCCGAGAGCAGTGAACTCTGAAGTGTTTATTGCTTATAGCTCAGAGTGGGGACTGATCTATCCGTTGAATTTTCCGAGACTAAAAGATGATTTATCCACCTTAGGCTGGGCACAAATTACACTGATCCAGGATCTTAATAGAATCACTTCCTAGACCTAGCTTTACGGTTTCTAAAAGTGTTTTGTATTATATTAACCTTAAAAGAAATAAATTCAAGCTTCCAAATAAATGTTTTTCAATTTTTATTATATGTTTCTTATAACGAACAACTTTATCCTCTTTTTTCTTTAGAGACGCCGCTTGGGAATTTGAACCGAATGCATTTGCCGATTTGTTGGAGCGGCCAAATACATGCACAGCTGAAAAATGTAAATGTCCACAAGGTCGCCAGTATGACAATGAGACTTTTGAACTACTCATTTGCAATATTTGTGGCTCTAATGCCCAACATAAGGCTTGCATCACAGGAAAGAAAAATTTAACAACATTCACTTGCAAAGATTGTGAACAATTTGTAGCAAAGAATGATGATATTGAAGACAATACTGAAGTACACGTTGACAAGACTGAGGAGGAAACCGATGTTGATGTAGAGATCGTAAATATAGAGGAAAATATGAAAAGAGAAGGGCATGTGCATGATGAGTCTGATAATCATAGTGAACAATCGCAAAGTGATAATAAATGTACTGAAGATTTAGAAATGCCTGTACTCTCACCTTATAAGGTTCCACCTATGGAAGATTTTAGTTCTTGTTTTCCGCGTAATAAAAGAAAACGGACGAATGATTCTGACTTGGTTTTAGCGTACTCTGAAGAAAATATTGCATGCAAATCTTTCAAAATTGATAATCCATGCGATGAAAGTGATGATTCTTGTGCTTCTTGTTCAGGCGTTTCTCGATGTAGTGGAAAATCAATGCCTGAGACTCCATTGAAAACATCAACAGATAAAAAAGACAGAGGATTAAATATTCTAAAAATGGAGAAATCATTATCAGTAGAATTTCTAGCACAAAATGATTATTTTACGAAGAAGGAGAAATCAACTCATAATTCTCTTCAACTTCAACGTAGACATTCAGAAATATGTTTGAGTCCGGAATGTACACAGGTGCAACAGAGAACTACCAGATCTTTGTCGACAGGAAGTGAATATGTTAGGACAGCACGTTCACTTGTTAGGCGTAGCGCAAGAATACGACGAGCCTCACAAGAAAGATTGAATTCGTACAGTGATAGTGGTGTATTCAGTACCAGTTCTTCTGATGGTGAATCATCGTTCGCCCGAAGAAGACCTTTCTTTGCTGTTATCGAACGTTTTGGAAGTTCTCCTTCGCTCCAGACAAACCTTTTGAAATATAATTTTAAAGATAGGCACAGTGTGAAGCTTTCATGTTGAATTCCATTCATTTATTATATTTTTTTATGTTTTTTATTATACAACCGAAGTTTTCTTTTGTTTTTTTTTAACTTATCATCAGAGGTCATTTTTTATTTTCTTTTAGATTAATTGTCAATGTTTTGGATGGTTACAAGCGCGTATCGTTAAGTTTCAAATTTTTCAATTAGAATAGGTTTTATAAATTGACGCAATAAAACGAAATTTATTTAAATTAGTATTTTGCAGTTAAATGATAGCAAACTAGAATTACAGGACATAGAAGAATATAAAAATGAGAGCTAGACGCGCCATGTAGAATTCAAATCAATTAAAGACACTTTTTTGTAGATCTTTAGAAATACAATAAATGAACCATTGAAAAAATTGTTCAAATTAACCCATTATTGTATTTTCCAAATCAGTAGATGCAGTATTTCAATTAAATTAACATGGTTTATACTTCAAATTTAATAATCCTGATATCAATGTATTATAAATTGTCATTTTTAACATTTTATTTTTATGCAAAATTGTAAAAAACTCACATTCGACTGTTTTTGTGAATGAAGGTTTTAGTTGCGGTATGATCTATTTTGGAACAGTTTATTCACAAATATGTATTTTTTGCAAAATTACAAAATTTAAGTTCACTCAATGTCCATTCAAATTTCGAGTGATAAATAACCGTACAAATGTTGAGAAAATCGAAGAATTGAGCGGATTCACTGCTTGAGTTGAGCATCGAATTGTTATTGAAAAATGGTTTCTCTCTTTTACACTTCTGCTTTTTGGATCAGTTTGATTTCGGAGTGGCCAACCTACCCAAAACCGAGGTTTCTTTCTTCTAGTTTCAGTTTGGTTATTTTATGTTTCTGTATTTTATTTTAAAATTTGAATTTATCGTTGATATTTTTTAGAAAATACAGAAAATACAGAAATACAGAAAATTTTGCATGAAAAAATACATTTTATACAATTTAATTACATCTGCTGTATAAATAAGTGTGTGTAGCATGAATTCATTCCCTTTTTTTTAAATCATCTTGCATAATAATTATTCAATAAAAAATCCTAAAAATATATTAAAAAATTTTATGAATGTAAATTTTACACATTTCTAGGCTAAGTTTTCAATTAAAAATAATGATGTGAATTGCTGAGAAAGAAAGGAGGCGGCACCTATTTCCTATTAATTGCAAAAAATACGATAAAAATTTGAATTGGGTGCGCATTGTAATTTTGGAAATTATTTTTAGATCAACTTTTGTAACACAAAAATGTGAAGGATTTAATGCAAAAGAAGTGTATTGGTGAGTTTTTTGTTTTGATGCTTGATTTCCAAATAATAGCATTAATAATTATTAATGGGCATCAAAGAGTGCGCTTAGCACATGTATTTAAAGTTGAATAGTACATCTGCTCTTTTAATCTAACTAAACTGTGTTATGCTAAGGCAAACTAGAGACAAGATAAATTATAATATTCGTTGTAAATCATACGATTATTGATTTCTTTTTTTTTTGTTTAATAAGAAAGTGCATAAGGTCTCATTTATACTTATGTGGTTGCTATAAACTTATTAGGCTACTCTTTAAATCGAGGTTTCATGCTCTACTTATTTTGAAGACAATTGCATTGGAGATCTATTTGTTTTATTGTATACTCTAAAGTAAATTAGCTGGTGCTTGCATTGTTATAAAAGAAGAAACATTTTTGTAACCTTGAAATCTTGAGAAAATTTAAAATTAGAGGAAATAGTTTTGTTTTTAATTTATACTATTCTTTTCTTCTAATGTCGTGTTTTTTTTTAAACACATGATTAATATTTGAAGTAAATTATTACACATCATTTGTAGTGGCTCGCATTAAATGGAATGCAAGGCGTGTAAATTACAAAAATAAAAAAATGGTAACAGTAAAGACTAAAAAAACTCAAGTGTATTTGTATATAATGTGCTAATAGTTAAGGGAAAATTAAATATCAATGTAAAATTATAAAATTCTTTTTATATGTAATACCTGTATAAATTTTTGTATTATTTATCTATCACCAACATCATTAGTTTAACTCAACCCTTTCCTATCAATCCTACAGTAGGTGTTCCACGAATTAGAAACATATCATTTCTTTTGGTTTTTTCCATTTTTCCGGTAATTATAATAAAGCAATAAAAAACATGAATTCATTTAAAATACTAAAAGACAAAAGCGACAAGAGTGGTGAATGCCTTGAAAATAGTTATTTTTATTTTTAAATTTTGTTAAAAGAACTACTGTTGGTTGTGTGCACGCCAGGTGTGTTTGGCGAGGACAGTTCAATTTATTTTTTAAATTAAAATGCACAGTCGCTTAAGGGTGCCCATTAATTGAGTGTATTTTTAACAGAAAGATGAAGCAATTGTTTGGTGATACTTTTTTTTTTAACAGAAAGAAGTATTATTATGTGTGTTCTGGACGTTTTAATGTTAGTGTTTGTTTCCGCATTATTTTATTGAAATGGATCGTGTTAAGGACATTTCTAATGAAAAAAAGTGATATTGTGTCTATTAAAGGCTACAAGAATGTTTTTTCACAAAATTTCCAGAAAACGTTTCTTGTGCGACTAGCAAAAATAATAAAAAGTGGAGGGGCAATTAAAAACGTAATAACAACACTATTACATATTTTTTTTTTTATAACTTTATTACAAATTGATGCCGCTGTATCATAAACAATTACCTGGAAGCAATAATTTTATTATGCTCTAAGGCTGCATTTATGCTAAGTGGTGCTGCTGCCATCAGCGACTACAAGCGATCTGAACGCCTGTACGCGTTTGCGACCAATTGTTCAATTTACGAGCTTTCGACTTGTGTTTGACATTTTCAATTAATAATGGAATTTTCATGGGTTGACGGGTATTATTTATTAGGTCTGTCGTAAAAAAATCGACTACTAAGAAAGGAAAGGAAGCAATTTTGTGTAAATTTCATATGTAAAATTCGAGGACAATTTCACTGCTTATATTTCTGAATGAGCAAAAATTTCTTGAATACTTCTGCGTTGTATAAACGTTTTTGCATTTTAAGCCTGAATTGTTTTTTTTGTTTTTTAAGGGGGCATTTTCACCAATGGCATTGGCTTCTTAGAAAGTGATATTCCTCATTCGAATTTTTATCCAGATCTTCTTGAAAGATTTTCAGTTTTTGTTTCTCCAGCATGATCTTTGCATATTTTTCTCTTATAATTTTTTACATTTTCCATAGCAGAACTTGATATTAGTAATTGTTCTTGGACTTCAAATTTTATAGGATCTCTTTCTTCCTTATTGCACAACAAGTATTCTTCTGATTCTGCTTTACGGCATTCATTAGAGACAGCTTTATGAGTTTCTATGAAAATATGTGGGTTCACAATCAAATTAAAATCAAAATATCGAACTTGCCATTTTCTTCACTTCATATTTTGTATTTTGAATTTCTTAACTGACTTCGCTTCACAATGTCCATTCACTTCTATTAACTATTTTACGATCATTTTTCTGAAGCTACTACCGACTAGAATCAAATCGATTCGTTTACTCAAGACTTGGATTCGTCAATTCGCATCGAATCGCTTGTTGGCAGCCCTTAGCATGATCTGGGTATAATAATTAGAAAAAAAGATATTAGCAAAATATGAAAGTGACCTCCATTAATAATGGGAATTTAATAATCACCCTGTAACGCTTGAAATCCCCGAAATCCCGCCGCCTTCCTGTCATACAATTTTTTGTTTGTCTAGATGAGTTCTATCACCGTCACCCTGTATAATAACAATTATAAATGTAATTTTTCAAACGTATTTAAAATTCACAATTATCACTCGTAATCGTGGTTACCACGACTAAAATCTAAAAAGGCAATTTTTAAAAAAAATTTTGTGGCTGACGTAAGCAATGAATCAGTTCGTGGTTTTTAGCTTTTGATTTCATTTTTAGTTTACATGTTTTTTTTTGCTTATGAAAATGTTGCATAAGGCGGAAGAAACCCCATTAGAAATTGGTTCCATTGAATATACGCGAGTATATCAAGAAGAAGATTCTGGAATAGTTGTATAGCTTTTAATTCTAACTAAAACAAAAGCATATCTTTGTAAAAATCGGTTGGTCCTGCAATGACCGCACAAGATACAATTCTTGGTCTCAAGAATTGATACCAGTGTAAAAACCAATGATATTCGCAGATAAATTCAATTGCGGATTTCTAGAGCTTCACCTGTCGCATTGGTGATGTAACGATAGTATAAAGTATTGATACTTTAGAGCAAGAATCTTGAGATATAGTCTTTTTCCAAAGCATGTTAACTGAGGTTCTACGAAAAGATCTGTTATACTGTTTCAGACCTTCAGTTGTATCGTTTGCTGCTTAAAAGATTTCATTGATTGATTGATCTGAAATCGTTATTTCTAGAAATGTTATTCCAATTTTTATCAGCATTTTCTTCAAGTTACACGTTTCAATCCAGTAGAGATTCAAGCTGATATCTAATTCCGGTAACATTGGATTTAGTTTTTAACGGGTGTGTGTCAGTGATCATCGTAATAATCTGTGATGACAATTTTCATTTACACAATAACTCATTATGACAGAATTTTCCATATGACTCCGGATTACATTATATCTCTGTGTGTTTACACTTTGATAAATATTGAAAAGAAGCTGACTTAGCTCGGGAAGAAATGATTTCTGACCAATTTCACAGGGGAGAAAAGTATGCTGACACAGACGGAGAGAGGCGCTTAAATACAGATCAGTGATCCTGATTTATAATACCTACAAAAGTATTTACTTTTGAAATTTTCTCTGTACGTTCTTTAGAGCTTAGGTTTTCAATCCTGGACCGTGTCTGATACAAGAAACATTTCACACCAGTGATCTGGTTAAGATCATTCCGTTTAGATGTTCCGGTTCCAGAGCAGATACTGTACTGGGGTCTGAAATCTCTGGAATCTAGTTAGGGAATTTCGAACTGCTAACGATTAGCCCCAATGGTGGAAAGAATTTTATCTAACACGATCTGAGACTCCTGATCATTATCACTTGTCTGCATTGCTCCGAAGTAAACAGTCTCTAATAGCAGTCCGTGGAGGATCAATTAATCTCAAGTTATCCCACAAGATATGCGTGCTTAATATGCATAAAAGTTGGATTGATCGTTGGATTTTCACTTGTGAACTCTGTCGAGCGACCGACTGTCGCCGCATTTTTCTTAGTTCTGGATTTAAAGTGAGGCGGCTGCGCGCGCAATCACAGTTGAACCACATTTTTATCGAGTGTACCACTAGGACTTGATATCGTACATACGTCGACGTCGAGAC
>QYTT01039589.1:0-14120 GCA_006980735.1 Dasypogon diadema
GTTATCAATGAAGTATTGGGCGTTTAGACAATAGCGTAAGCATTGCAATAGAAGGTATTCATATAATTCCTTGATTCCTTTGTAGGAATGAAAGATATTTTAACCGTTCTTTAAACAACAGATATGCAAGAATTTAATAACACTATGATTTATTTTAAATGAGAAAAATTGATTACTCACCAAGATTTAATTGTATATATAGCACTTGTACTAAATTTCATACGTAAAAGCACTTTAATTTTCTTCTATATTTCACAGGTAAATAGGATTTTAGCTTATGCTCTCACGCTGCGTACTAAACCGAAGATTTTTGTTCTACGATAAAAGCACAACAAATAGCAAATATGAACAAAATGTAGTACGTGCCTTCTTTTCTGTTTAATTCTATAGCTTCTCTTCAGCATATGCAAACAAAGGTCGTAGTCGTTACTCTACGCATTACCCTGGAATTCGTTATTGCATCGATACCTAAATCACACAAGAAACAGTTAATGACCAAATCACTAACTACTTAATTTCCTACTGGGATACAACTACGTAAATTCCCAGCAGGAAAAGGGGAACAATAGTAAGCGAAAGTGTAATCGACAAACTACATATTTTATAAGTTACCAAATCAATTATTTTTAAGACGGCGATATGTATATGTATGATACCAGTTGGATTCCCAAGGAATCGAAGAAGTAACTAGAGAGAAAGCAATCAAATATTTCTTTGTTTACTTTGTGATTGACGAAATATAGGATTGAAAGGTGGCTGAATAATGGTGGAACGGATAGTATATGAAATGAAATTTTAGTTTATGTCTGTAATGCGTGAGTCTTATTTGAAAAAATTCTCAATTCAGAGTAAGCGAGGAACGGACACTTTATATGAAATCCCTTGATACTTATGACAAAATATTAGGAGTAATAACTTCTGGTTATATTATAACTCCTCACTTTTTTCAATTTTCCTTTGTTCAGTTCTTATTAACTGTTTTGTTTAATTGGTTAATTCGCACCGAAAGTCTGGTTAAACCAAATTAACATTAAAAACTGACACAGTTGAATGCCAGTTAACATATCCCATTGGCTGGCAAAAGTGAGTAAGTAAAGCACCAAATAATTGTTTGAATCTTATTCATTTCTGTCAACCAACGAGCGATATATACGGTTAGTTTCACATTCAACTGCTTTCTACATTCATTACATTCTCGCTTACCAGGTAATAGAAATATTCGTTCATTCATTTTTCAACAAGGAATTAACTTTCCCACTAACATGGAATGCATGATTTTGTAACCACTATACATTACCAGCGACATTATTTTGTTAATTACAATTAACATAGAAGTGTACGAGGGTGAAACACTTCTTCTGAGCGTTGTCGTTTATGTGTTACTTCCCTATATCTAATTCAAAGGGGTAGTTTCAATGCAATAGTAAGATGTGATTTTCTCAGTATTTCTGCATAATTTTAGGCCTGGCTTAATTCAATTAGTTCGCTCAGATTGTTATCGGCTCTTGGACTGAGGATTGTCAATCCTCGATTGCACACTGTGAGAATTTCCCGAACTCGGGGATATGTTCAACATATTTACTAAGTTGCGTTGACTCCCCATTCTCATTTAAAACCATGCTAAACCTCGGTTGTTGGGGAGAGCTTCGTTCAGCAATGGACCGGCGGGGGGACAAGGGGTCGCTACCCTGAAGTAATGTCTAACGACGGTTCCAACCCCTGAACTAGGTTACTGCTAGGTCCATTCTTCTCTACCATAGCACCTCTATCATGGGTATTTAGTAAACGGGACAGAGTCAATCACTAACCCAACCACTCGGTCCCTTTTACTAAAGGCTAGTATACGCTCCCATGCCCTTTCGTCTACCTGATGCAGTTCGTCAAGGAAGTAGCATCTCGCATCCCCTACAATCGTCGTCGCTAGAGCGACCGATTTTGTGTTGGTGCGTCCTAAGGGATCCTTGTCCCATTAGAATTGAAAACAGCAGTCTGAATGATGGTTTGTTCAGTCGGAGAAGTTTGGACTTTGGGCTAGCATTAGGTGGGCCTCACAGTTCCTTGGTCGTTCTGGCAATTGGGGTCACGTCCCACAATCGGTAATGTTGGTCGTTAGCTCAGTCTGCAACACGCCCAAGTAGATACCTAGTCTGCATCCTTGTAGGGGAGGTTTGAGAACCAGAGGCGGCTCCCTCCGTAACCAGCTCGTCACAGCATACACAGCAACCTGTGGCCTGCCACCCATAGAATGCTCAGATTATTTTTTCAGGACAGGTCGTTAAGCATGTGTTTGCAGTCCCCTGTCAGCTTGGATGCTACTGAGGGTTTCATCACGACTTTAATAGCCGGCTGGCTGTACGTGCAGATCGTGATATTTAGTTCCTCAGGTTGCAAAGACCGGGGGTATCTGCCCGCTTCACCTCTGCTTGAAAGAGCGAGTGTGATCCTCGAGGGGGTTTTTAGGGCACTCCGGAATACGTGAGTATAGTCCACCCAGGGTGCGTAATGCATTCCCCCCGTCCACCAAAAATTATGCTAATCGCAATTCACCCCTCTACAACGCTATCGCGCCATCGCCCCCGCGGAATTCATTCCGTTGTTTGGCTACAACATAAAATTCGCATATAATAAGATTTCCTTCCTTTTCGGGAGCATGGATGCTACCCTAGGCCCTGCAATTTGGCCCATACATCACCAATTTCACTACACGATCCCGGCACAATCCTGAACCTTGTGTCAAATACCTAAGTATAGTTCCTAGAAAAGACCTTTTGGGTCACCTTATACAGCAAACAGATCGCACTGTGAAGGTATTCTATAACCCGCCAAGGAGGATTTAAATATAAAATTTGTAATTTTCCGATTTGCCCCGAATTTCAGGATAATCAAAAGCAGTACAAGGAATTTTTATTACCGTTGTAGTAGAATTAATAGCAGTTAAAAAAATTGATCTCACTTATCCAAGACATACACCATTTTATTGGCCTTGATGATTGAATTTTTATTCCATTTCCCTTCCAAAGGCATACAAAGAAAGCCGCCAGCAAAAGAACGCGCGCGCTCTTTAATTCATCCTTCGACATATAATAAAACTACATTCCAGCGATGATGCGTTTATTGCGGAAAATTAATTCTTCACTTATTAGGATTTAATAAGAAGTTTATCATCCTCACAGCGATTTTGATCTATTATGCAAGATACGCGCTACATAGTTTGTACAGAAATTAATAAAACCGTTCCCTGCCTCTAACCTAAGGAAGATTTAATTTAGAAGATGACCAGACCATAGCTGAAGATGTTGCAATTTAACGAGTGGAATCTTTCATCAGACAGGTGCAAGTGAAATAATCCCTGGTAGCCATGCTATTATGCCCTGAGCATTGCGAATACCTTCGTAGACGTAAAACGAGTTGCTGATATTACTGCGGCTGTTAACTTCACCAGATACCCATCGAACACCACCTGAGGATGCACTTCATCTAATCACACAAGCCCACGGCTCTGACGGGCACCATATCAAGTGCTAAAACTCTTAATGACTGCAAAGAAACGACGAAAATTTATTCAAGTGGGCGTGCGACTAAAATTTCTTTCGTTTAACAAAACAAAACCAGTCTCACCTGAGCATCAAGTAGTCTTGATCTTGAGGAGGTAAGAAATCTCCAAATCATCGGCATATGTAATTTTTTTGGTTCATCATCTTCACAGGTTATCATCGATGCCGCCAGTCGAACCTTTCATTAAGATCTTGAAGTTATGATTTGCGGATGGTGGCGTTGTCGGTCCTATCCTACGTCGCTGTGTGGTGTGGTGATCTCCCCTGCTCCTCCATCCTCCCCAGTTGGGTGTAAGTTTTGGCACGTCCAGCATGGAATTAGGCATCCCTGCTTAATTCGACCGAGAAATTTTATGGCTCCTTTAACTAGGCAGAAGAATGCACGATCTTAAGAAATGCTCTGCCAAAGATGGTCTACCAAGAGATACGAATACGAAGGCGTTGCCTCCTTGTCGAAATATTTTTTTCGGGTGGCAAAATAATTACTGAAACGTCGTAAGTCGTAAGGTAGATTGGAATTGGACGGCCTCCTAAAGGGTTACGAAGATTATCTTAAGCCCACGTAGGATTTTACTGTTGTTTACTACATTAACGAGATTCTAAGTGCCAACGGGGCCCCAGTTTTACTTACCGGACAGTTTTATAACTCTTGGAGAAAATGGGTAAATATGTGTTCACGTTTTGTGGAGGAATTGCGGTTCTATTTTTTTAATATGCCTGAAACAATTAATATAAAGTTTTTGATGACTTTCAAACGTTGGATATTTTATGTTTCATCTATTGGCCTAGCGTTGACAGTGATTATTTTGGATATTTGGTAACCAAGAGGTCCTCGTGGCCAAGGTGTCTTATTTAATTTTGAGTGGACGGGGTGGCTCAATTGCATTTTTTGCTTATATTTTCTTTTGTACCCACAAAGGAACTTAAAGGAACTTAAGAATTTGGTAAGATATGTGGCAGTCAGCGTCATTAATATCATAATCCGGATCCATAATCCGGGACTACTGCTAACGCTGAGCAGAGAGCAGTTAATGGAGTTCACTGTCTTTCATAGACCCCTGAATATTTAATGACGACATTTTCTAGATCACAGTTGCTTCGAATTTAATAATAGTGCTGTGATAGTTTTTCATATTAAATATATTTTTAAAGTTGTGTACGCATATTTTGTTACTTTTTTGAGTTTTTTTTAAGGGTGGCAATTGAGTGGTCGAATCTACGCGACAGACTAACTCACGGCGGGCCTAGCTGCGCATAAACGTTCGTCGGTGACTGTATTGAAGGATTCTACAATATTAGCTTTGCTGTGCATGCAATACAAAGTATGCAGCATATACTATACAGTTTTTTCTGTATTGAGATCAGTATCAAAAAAAATTTCTATATAAGGTGTATTCTACCAAGCGACCTAAATCTCAACACAATAAAAATTGCATGTCACATGTTGCACACTTCGTGCGGCGATAGTATGGGTGCCGCCATAATGCCACTAGGAGGAATTATTCTGAATCATAGTCTATTTCTCTATAAAGTCCCATATTAAAAGCCTTTTAAAATATCTCAGAGTGTATCGTCTGTTATAAATTTGAAACCTTTTTTTTCTATGTGTCTGTCTGTCGGTGGTATCGCAACTCCAGAACGGATAAACCGATTTCAATTCGAGTTTTTTTTTCTCTTTCTTTTTTTTGAAACGTGGTATTTACGAGATGGTTCTTAGCCATGACTGATGGTAATCGATTCAGCTGTTTCTAATATTTTTGCCTCTAATTTTGGTCACTATTACAGCTAGAAACTTTGATTTCAGTTTTATCGGTGGCTTTTTAAATTCATAAATTAATTAATAAGTGATGTTGCCAACTACTCCTTTGGAATAGATGGAATCTGTTGTTCTGTATCCATTATTCTATTCAATATCATAGTAGTCCAGAGGCGTTGTTCGCAGCCCATTTTGCCTCTAAAATTGGCCAAATCTTAGCACATAATTATGTAAAAATTACGCTAACTACAGGACGAGAGAAGGTGGGATTAAGGGGCCTTTCGCTCAGCTTTGTCGAAAAAGAAAATCTATTTTTCTGTTTTTTTCCTTTTTTTCGAAAGACTGAAGGGTCCTCTGTAAGAGTGCAAAACTATTTCTCCGAATTCGGCCTAACAACAAAAATATGGAAGGATATTCACTGGAGGATCCAGTAGAAAACCGTAAAATCTTTTATTTTTGGCAATGAAATTTTCTAGGAACTTTTCGGTTTTGTTTTCGTGTTGTTTATGACGTGGTGGACTCTTTGAGCTCTGGTAAGAACTATGAGTCCCTTCGCTATCTCTTTCTGCTTTTATGGTAGTTGTAAGGATCGCAGGATTAGTTCGAAAGTGACTACCAAAAAATGAATATTATGTGGAATTATCGAAACTGTGTTTTAATAATGACGGTTGGAGAGAAAGGACAATGTGGTGTACAAAAACATGGAAGAAACTGACCGAAAGGGGACTAATTTACTATGCAAGATACATCTGAATACCTTAGTATTTCGGTGAAAAAAACTCAAAAATATGGAAAGACCTTTCGAAACGCAAAATTTTGGGGACACTGCTTATGTAACTCTGCAATTTTTCACTGTATTTTCGACACTGGCTCAATTTTTAAAGGTGCGAGAATTGGAGTAATGACGTGATTTTTTCAAAAAAAGAACTGGAAGCGGGTTTCTCGAATTCGTTGTTTTACTTTCGGTGCAAAAGTCTTCAGTCGGTCGCTGAAGAAATCTGCAAATTATGCTGAAAATGCCTTGGACTTGTTTACAGTGTCTGGCGACGGAACTTGGAGTTAAAGAGGATTTTCCGCTAAATTTTGGGCGTTGAAAGTATTGGCCACGTCCAGAAAAGAATGGGCAACAAGTTATGGAGTTTGCAAACGAGGACTCGGTGGTCGAGAGCCAGGATCTCTTACAAATAAAGCAATTGAAGACTTCGTAATGTACTACTGATGCGCTATTCGTCGGAATGCACAATCTCTAGATGGAGAAATCCATCTGACTTTCCAACTTTCTACCACAAATTTCCCACTGCCAATAATCCTCGGCATCAGTTTTGTTCACCTGGCGTGGTGCAAGTAGTGAGTAGCTGAAACTAAAGACGCTCTGCAGAATTTCCATCATGAACCTCCACTGAACGAAGTTCTAAAAGCAATAAAACTCATTTATGAGAACCCTTCAACGGACGAGCTCGTTGCCCGATATGTCGGAACCTTTCAGTAACACTTCTACTTTAAGAGAAGCCTCTAACACCCCCACCTTCCCCCCTCAGAAAAAAAAGTTACACTCAGAAAGCCATGAATTCTTAAGTGGCTGAAACTATTTTTTGTATATATATTATACATATATGTATATGGAATGTATTTTTCCACGGGGGGTAGGGATATCCGAGTTTCATCTTACAGTAGAGGTGTTAGCAATTATGACTAATAGTATGAATTTTTTATTCTGGTTTCAAGATTTCCCGAATTCGTTACTACCAGCTCACCACCTCCCACCAAACAGGATATCATTCCAAGTATCCTGGGGCGTCCATTTTGGAAGACTTAAAAGAAAAAAATTTTTTAAATAAATTTTCAAACAAAAGAAATCGCTGCAGCAGCCCTTTGAAATCACTCTTTTTTGACTGAGTTGAGCGATAGCCCCCTTAAGGAGGTGAATCATGAAGATGTCGATGCATACCCTCCACAAATATCCGCGACTCATGACTATAAGAAAAAGATAGATGGTAGTCTGTTCTATATCCAAACTGTTCTGTTAACGAAGTAATTAAGTATTAGGTTGGCAAGAAAGTTTTGCCATTTTTTTATCGAAAATTATATATTTAGTGTTAGAAAGAAGATTAATTAATGACATATGGGCTATTGTTTTCTAAAATCTTCCTCCATCTATTAACGGGGTCACTTATGCCGGATGTAAAAAAACCCCTATCCTTTGAAACTAAGAAATTTATCACTACCTTCCGAATATCCTGAAAATTTTAGAATTCTTTTATATTAAGTAAGTTAGAAGGTGGACTGTTTGACATTACCTTGACTCTTTTTCGGACTACATTGTTACACACAATTACACACAATCCACTCCTCGTCACCAGTAATCAGGCGGTTCAAGAAGGGTTGATGTTGCTGGCGAGGAAGCCAGGAGATCCATCGACACCACTTAAAGACAAAGCAAAGCTTGTTAAAGTGGCTTTTCATTGTCACGTGGCTAACGCGTAACCTCTCTTCTGTCTCCCTAGTGGTTAGTAATGGTTCATTACCCATTGATGTCCTTAACACATCGTTATCAAGCTCCTTAGGTCATCTGGAACGATAGTCAGCCTTAGAAGGCTCATGTCACCTGACCTGCAAACCTCCTTTGGACCATACTCACGTCAACTTTAGATAATAAAAAGCATAGTATACATTTTTATGAGCTTCCGTAGCATTATGGCCAAGTTCGAACTCATAAAGCTTAGAGTGCTTAGAGTTCATAATAAATAGGAGTATGTATTTTTCAAAATTTAAAAATCAAGAAGCGATCCCAATTTAAAAATCCAAATTCAGTAATATTAGCTTTCGATTTCTACCAAAAAGAGGAATAAGTGTGTCTCGTAAAGTAATCGAAAAACGACAAAACTTTCTGGTCAAACTAATAGTTCCATTCTACGAACAAGACATAAGAGTCAGAATGGTGGCCACGGAAGCTATGCTAGAAGGAAGACAACCATCATAATATGGGTGCCCCAAAGTATTGATACTTGATGTTACCAAATCGTTTTCAATAAGTTTGAAAGCCTTGCTTTAAATTCTGCCCATCTCGTCCTACCGCTGCAAAGGTGTGCGAATTAAGTGCCAGTCTAGGTCTAATATAAGATTAGTAGATGAGTGCAAGGTCAGTTTATGTGAAATATTTGTTGCATCACTGTAGAAAGCCCAGGCATTTCACCGCATTTTTTGTTCCAGAAAATATCACACAAATTCCAAAATATTTAAAGAGAACGAATTTTAAAGTTCCACGCCATCGCCTGAAGTGGATCGATACGTTTTAAAGAAACCCGACAACATTGGGTTTTGGCTGCATTGAAGATGATTATTTTAGGAATACCCTAATTTCACAATTTAATCATTCGGCCACGATTGTTATCGGTAAGGTTCACTCACGAACCCGTCACTCATTCACACAAATATGCGAAAATTATTTGCAAAACAATGAATTGGTAGATGAAAGATGGACGGGAAGATGTAACCTTGCGGTACTCCGAATTAAGCTTGGAAAATTCAGAAGTAGTGCGATCTAAAATTATACAAATTAGACGGTCGGATCAAAAGTTGCATGTAGAATTGTAAAAAATTACTTTTAAAGCTAGTTATTTTTTTTACTGAACGAAAAAACAGTTGCTTCACCAAATCAAATCTCCAATATACAAGACGCTATTTTAAATTGGAAATGTTTCGCATTTGAAAAAAAAAATCAAAATCTTGACTCTTCCTTAGCCACAGCATGAAAAAATGATCTTTCTATATTTAATATAGATACTCCTGGGCAAGATCTTTATTTTGTACTAAGTGTAAAGACATTTAGAAGATGTAAGGAGAGGCTGATATTCCACATCGTTGCTGATGAAGAGTTAACAGGCCTGCCGTCCCTTGGATATTGCATTTCATACATTACAAATTTGATTCCGTGAAAGAAGTGTTTTTTACGTTATACTCACGCCGGTAGAAAAGTTAAGTTCGATTCCGGGAAATGGCACGGTGACTTAGAGTCCAAAAGATTGCGACGAGATGATTACTTATAAAGTCGATTCTCTGAAGCATAGGCATAATGGACATAATCATGGACATTGTTCCAGAGAAATCTCTGGTCTGATTCCTTGTAGATTAATCCATATGCGTGATACCCACGCATCGAGCCTTCTTCACTCTTTCGTCCTTGTGAGACGACTGAGTAAAACTGTGAAATTCCGCGAATCCTTTTTGAGCAGAACAATACGGATATGGAACAGACTACCACCCTCTGTTTTTTCGCAGGACTACAGGCCACAGCTGTTCAAGTTGAATATAGACATAGACACCTTCAGTCGACATCCTATAATTCCCTACCTCCCATACCTACATAGGGTATCCCCTGAGCTTTGACAACACCGTAATAACCAACAAAAAACAGACTTTTGAAGCCGTAGAAGCTCTAAAAGAGGCTTTGAACCGAGATTTAACATGGTTCGAAATGAGGACAGGGAGCTCATACCTAATCTCGATCCTATCATATTAATAGCTCTTCGAGTTCAGGAGTTGATCAAAGTGTGAAATCGTCAATTAATAACCCGCAACTTGAAATCGGTTGGTAGGGATATAAGAAATTCATATCCTGCCTAAAAAGGCTTAAGAACTGAGAGGAGCTGATAACATCCCGGGCGAACTAATTAAAGAGATACTGAAAAGCAGATTATTCCTGACGATTGAAGGGAATTTATTACAGTTTCTATTTACAATAAACAGGGGCTTAATAGTATGTAATAATTATGGAGGAAATTCTTTGCTCAATACTGGAAAAAAGTCCTATCTCATATGATCCTTTGAGACATCCAGTAATCATATGAGATAGGACTTTTGGACTTTGGTTCTACGCGGAGGAGGATATCAAGAAAGGACGATCAATGGTTGACCATACTTCAGCGTACCGTCATATTATGAAGAAATACTGGAAATATAATATCTCGTTTCGTTGCCTTTGTATGGACTGTTCAAGAACTGTGAATGGCGTTGGGGCCGCGTTCTTCCCTCAGTATCTGGGAGTGCAAATGATGTTGAGCCTTGAAAGATATACCACGCTTTTTCAAACGGAAATAAAAGCTACCCAGGAGGTGGGCAGATGACTTGGAAGATTAAATCCTCAAGGACTGAAAATTATAATCTTCATGGGCAATCAGGTGGATATCAAAGCTTTTGGGAAACCTTCCGTAAGAGCTTTAAGCTAATAACTGTAAATATGTAGTTAATGATCTGTCTCGATCTTTTGTGTCAATGCCTGTCATTATATGTACATACCTGGTATGCCACTTTCTTTATGAACTGCACGAAGCAGACAATTGAGTTGCCAGAATATCATAGGTTTCATTAGCTCGAGTAGGTTGTTGGATAGCTGACGGTATCTGATCCCACTCCTGGACTCCTGGTGTATTCCAACATATATATTCTATGGGGTGTCCTGATCAATGTTTGTTCTGAGACTCTCCCCCCACCTCCCCCTCTAAAATGACTCCTTCACATTTATTTTTTAAATTGAAAATTTCGCGTCTTTGGAGAGAGGTCCTCTTATTTACAATCTCTTAGGCCCAGTAAAGGACATCGCAGTGCAGCTTATTGGAAAGCTTTCGAACGGTATATAATACTACGCAATCCACCCAGAACTGTGAGCACTAGATACACTTTAATGTCTAACTTTCTAAAATTAAAGTCAAAAATTTAACATTTTATCCTTCGTCCTGTAAAGTTGTCCCTCTAGAGGTATTATTTTTTCCAAAAAAAAGTTCTGCCCTTCAAGGGCCGTCACGTCGATATGTTTAGCCGTTCAGAAGATATTAAGTTAATCAGACACCATCGACTCCTCGACAATTTTGTGCCTGAAGTCAGAAGTTTAATTTTAGAGATCAGGGTCAACATTTCTAATTTGGAGAGGACGTTTCTTAGTGATTTTTATTCGGTGGATTTCTTCATTTTGACTACGTTTTTTTTTTTATTGAGGCTTGTATTCCTTGGATTTCTCTTTTAATTAGGAATTGGGCTTTGACTAGGATTTCGACTTTGGCTGGGATATTGGTTTCGGTTAGGAGGCCAGTTTTGTTTTGAATTTTGGCTTTGACTATTCAGGACATAACTAGGATTTCTGTTTTGGTTTTCATTTCACTAGGTGAATATGTCGACATTCACGAATGAAGAATATGTGGATATGTTGAAAAAACACTACAGAAGCGGAAATAAAATATCAACGAAGATATCCCGAAAGAAGTATTGCACTTCGAAACACTTTTGAGACTATCCGCAAAAAATTGGTTGAGACAGGATTCTTAAGTCGTCGAACAGTCGACTGCTGCAGGCAAAGGAGCAGACGCGTAGAGGACCGTGTTCTGGATCTTGTTGAAGAGGCTAAGCATCCGCAATATCTCCTTAAGAACTGGAATAACTCAGCCAATTGTTCACAGAATTCTTCGATCTCGCGAGATGCATCCTTATCATTTTCAGCCTGTTTAGGAAATATTTGAATCTGATAAGGAGAAAATGCTGAGATTTTGCCAATTGTTGCTCCACTAAAACGAGTATGATGCTGAATTCTTCTCAAGGATCTTTTGAACGGACAAGAGACGGGGTTGTTAATTTCCATAAAAAGCACCTGTGGGCACAGGAGAATCTTAGGGTAGTCATTATGAATAGCCGCCAAAAAAATTCTAAAATAATCGTCTGGTGTGATGGTATAATCAACACTGTTTTGAGACCTCTCGTCTTGCCTGTTTTGAACGGAACACGTTATTTGGGATCTCTACTTGAAAATCCTTCTCTGCTTTCGATCTAATATCTGCTGGACGGCGTTCCTCCTCATTTCTCTGTCGAGATCCGAAGTTATTTAAATGATATCTACGGTTTCCACTGGATTGGATGTGGAGGACCAATTTCACGGCGACCCAGATCTTCTGATCTCAATTGTATGGACTTTTATTTCTGGGTTCACTTAAAGCATCTGGTCTATTCGCGATCAGTTGATTCCAGGGACCAATTGTTAAAAAAAAAATAACTTCGACCTGTGAGAGAGTAAGGAGTAATAGAAAATTTGGTGTCACCATCCAAAGGTGGATGCGTAGAACTCCTTCTTGATTAATGTTCATATCTGAACAGCTGGAGATGTCGATGTGATGTTTTTTTGTGAAAGGCCCTCGAGGGGCGCAATTTGTTTTAAATAAAACAAGCAATACGCCTAGAGGGATAATTTTTGCAGAACGAAGGATAAAATGTTGGATTTTTGGCTATAATTTTAGAAAGTTGGACATTAAAGTACATCTAGTTCTCACAGTTGTAGGTGGATTGAGGAGTATTAGATATCGCTTGAAACCTAAGAGCATGTGTTTTCCATCAAGCTGGATATCATTGACTGCGATGTCCTTTACAGAATTTTGGTTATTTTAAGTAAGAGAACCTATCTCCAAAGAGGAAAAATATTCAATTTAAAAAATGGATGATTTTAGATACCTCCTAGTTTAAATGTTGATCAGGACACCCCATAAAATCGATTGGCATATTTTGGAATACACATTTCCGCATCACCCGCAACCCTATGATACACACAGCACAGCTTAGGTGGAGGAAAATTAGGGAAGAGGACGTTGATAAGTTTGAACCTGACAAAAGTTGCATGTGGGCCATAATTCTTGGGATGAAATTAATGTGCAGCACCCCAGTGGCTTCGCAAGTACAATTTTCGTCAGTAGAATTGCCTCAACCGGAAATACCGCCTCGCCCTGTGTAGAAAATTAATGCAGAACTTTGGCACTTTCCTGAATAGAGATTACTGAGATCAATAATTTAGGGGTCTTTAGATTCGTTTCAGCTCGAGGAGCAACAACTAGTACCTCCTGGTAATGAAGGATCATTAAAGTAACATTTTTAAAATAATTTCAATGTGGAGACTGTTGAATTTCGATGGATTCTGATAAACTATTTCTGCGTGCCATATTAGAGGCCACAAATCAATGAAACTTCTTTCAGTGTGAAAGGATTGCTGAAAAGGAGTTCATACTAATCCCAGAGCCATATATAACTAATTTTTACGTGAAATTAAAGTGGTCGTCTAGGTAATCTAATAGGACACTGTCCTGAATATGTTGATGGACTTCATAATATTTCGTCTCATATTTAATAAAGGAATTATAACACTGCCTTGAGAACGGCGTGCATCAATTTAAGACCCTCCTTATTGAAGGAGAGAGTGAGCGAAGAAGCTAACTTTGCAGAATACTATCCTACAGAACGTCATACGTCGTTAACTCAAGCTGCGAAACAGGAAAAGCCACTATCAAGCGACAAAAGTTTCTCAAGAAACATTTCCACGCAAACTTAACTCAGAGCATTTTCGGTGAGATACTCTGAAACAAAAACATTAACAACCGCATCCCAGCCACAATCAGATAATTCATTCAAATTATGTGAACTCCAGTCAATTCCACAGACAAACTCGGAATGATTCCTTATGACTTCGACTGCTTCCGATTTTTCCTCGAAGTCCCAAATTCTAAAAAAAAGAACCGGGATTAGCAACTGCAACTGTGATCTGATTCCAAAGATTCGAACCTAGTGGTAAAATCATAATTAGCCGATGCTATAACCCTCGATGAATGTGGTGAAAATCTTATTCGTCGCACCGCATATTCACACCCTTCAAGTTCAAAGACAGCTGTCGATAGTTGTCGTATATCCCAACCGCGGATCAGTCCATCTGAAGCACCAGTGGCGAAAAGGTTTCTGTCAAATCTAGACCAATCGCATGTCAGAACCTCTCCCGTGTGCGCCTGGAT